>JANHGO010001740.1:0-27932 GCA_024606505.1 Aquila spilogaster
TCCATTCCATGTTCAAAGTCTCCTGATTAGGGACAAGCTCAGGTCTGCTCCTCCATTTCCCATTCATTTTGCAGTGCTGTAGTAGCTGTAACTTAAAACATTCATCTAAAACATGATGTCCTTTAGAGATGACATCAGTGTTTGTAAAACTGCAAGTCAAAATACTCCCTGTAGTAAATTAATGGATAACTTATGTAACACTTAAGTACCATGCTTTTATTAAGCAACATTTCTAATCTGGAATGAATGTACTGAATCAGACACACTTGTTGACAATGTGCAGTGGAATTCCCTAGAACACGATTCTCTTATGTGATCTGAGTTTCATTGTCATCCGCAAAATTAAAATGAATTACCAAGATTTGCACAGGGAATAAGTAGAATTTGGAAAAGGAACGTGAACTACACAAATGGCTTCTACTTTTGGGTAGAAAACAAGTAGTTGGGTGGGTTAGGAGCCTAACTTCCACTGATGTAAATGCTTAACCCATTCAAAAAAATAAATAAGTGGCTTTTTTTGAAATGTAACCCGTCACCTCTGAGAAACATTTCCTTTACAGGCAACTGCCTTAGCTGAGTCCACCGCCCTTAGTATCAGTTACGCTCGGCTATGAACATGATATTTGGATGTGGCCGATGTGCTCATGCGGAGTCACTATCAGTTGAAAAGCTCATGAATGCATGGCGTGTCCCCAGAACACATCTGAGCCCTTCCTCCTCCAAGCTGGGTTTGTTGGGATGGATCTGGAAGCAGACATGGGCTATGCACAATGGCACATAGAAGAATACTGGAGCATCTCTGAGATTATATATATTAATCTCTGCTATTAAAAAACGTGGCATACATTGTTTTTCACAAGAAAGACTCTTTTCAACCATGATTAATTTGTAGAACAGCTGCGTTCTGTCCATGCATTGTATCTGACCTAATTATGGTAATGTGCATGGAATAGATTTGATTCAAGCGCCACAAACCATGGCACTGTTAATCATGTACAGTAGTGTGAATAAAGAGATGAACATGTTCTGGCTCTGGGCCACCTGGTAGAAATGAAATATCTGTGCTCTAACCACATATCACCACTCACTTATGGATCTTTAATCAAAACATTTGACCTCGCCTCAGATCACTCATAAACATTCCAACAGCGTTGGCTGAATGCTTTTTTTTTGTTGTTCACATGGGATGATCAGAATGCAGCACTCCCCCACATGCAGTTCCAGCAGAGAATTAAAAAAGATACTGAATTCCTATGAAAGTTGGACACCCATCACCCTCACATGTCTGCTAAGTGGAAATTTCACCTGTTAATTCTATGCTAAGTGATGTTGCTATTCCCCAAAGGTTGTTTAGATGCATTGGGATGTTTTTCCCCTCAACATCTTTAGAAGCAGTCATTAGAACAAGGTACTAAGATAATGGCCCATTTTTTTAAATAGTGCCTTTAATAGCTCCAAACACTATTAACTAGCAAACAAATCACAGAAAACACTGGGTACTGTGATGAACATGCAGTTGGTTATTAGGATCAAAAAAAAAAACCCACAAGCAAACAAGCTTGGATACAAAATTGAGTCTAAATTCCTCAACTCGAAGTAGAATTATCTTGGGAATTATTTTCTTCACTATGGGATTTGGTTTTTCATAATTATTTTCTACTATTCCAATATTGGAATAGCAACTGTGAAATTTAATGACGTAAGAATCTAATAAAGACCAGGCGGATTTTTAAGATCAAAACATTCCTATAGAAAAATGAGCATCCTTTCAAGTGCAAAAATATTCTGTTTTAAAGCGCAGACTAAAAAATGGGATTTTCATGAGGTTTTTGTTTGCTAGTTTCAGTTGCCCAGTTAATGGTGCGTATGTTGAATAGAGAGCTTTGTGTCCAAGTTTTGCTTATTACAATCTTTCTCCTGATGAAGACCAAACCACTCAATTTGTTTTTCTCAATCCTCTTTTTCAGCTTCTATACATATATACATATACACGTATATATATTAAATTGGGGGGATGTTTCTAAAAATCATGCATGGGGATTCACAGCAAAATGGCTTTAAACTGGAAGAGGGTAGGTTTAGATTGAATATTAGGAAGAAATTCTTTGTTATGAGGGTGGTGAAATACTGGAAGAGGTTGCCCAGAGAGGCTGTGGATGCTCCCACACTGCAAGCATTCAAGGCCAGGCTGGATGGAGCTCTGAGTAACCTGGTCTGGTGGGAGGTGTCCCTGCCTATAGCAGGAGGGTTGAACTAGATTATCTTAAAGGTCCCTTCCAACCCAAATCATTCTGTGATTCTATAATCCTAAAGGTCCCTTCCAACCCCAACCATTCTATGGTTCTATGATGACAGACACATTCAGGGAAATACCGGTCATGTGAGAGCTGAAATAGCAGAAGCCACAAACCCAAACACCGTTGCGTTGTTGATGGCAAAGGCGAACCAGAAGCAGGACTATCTGAAAGGCATTGCCTTAAGGCAATTTAAAATGGAGTCGCTGCCTCACCCATTTTGCAGTTATTCTAGCAGTTATTGCAGCACACCTGACAGCAGCATATTGGGGATCTCTGGTTTCAGCCAGCATTGCTGATTTCACTTCTTCCAACCAAAAATTTAAGTGGATGCTTAGGATAAAACACATTAAAACCGGAGTCAAGCATACACTGATGGGATGTATTAGCATGAGGCCTCAATTGCTTTATACTGAACTGTTGAATAACATCCTTGAAAGCCATGCCCATACTGCTGATCAGCGGTAAGGCTTTCCATTAACAAATGATGCAAAAGTCTTATCTGCTTTAATTACTTTGAAAGCTACTATCCTTCAAAACAGCTTTCTCATTCCTTCTCACATATGCACATGAACCCCTAAAACACCCAAAACACCTTTTTCTCCAATACCAGGGTATTTTACACTAAAATTCATCTCATTGATGGTTTCCTGCCGCCTTATATTCTTGAAAGCAGCATTGAGAACAGAACACCAACAGGCTTACTGCAGCTTACACTAAGCTTGTCTACTTACAGTAGCAATTTCCCCCATTTCAGAGGGTCCCCTCCTTCTCTTCCCCCACAATACATTCTCAGTAACACCTCAATGAGATAGCATTATGCAAAAGAGCTATCGCTGCAAAGCATTTTATTATGCTTTGCCTGATTATGCTAATTCCAACTCTATGAAGTCACTTTGCTTCCTCTCTCCCCTTCTCCCCTCTTCTCTGTGCTGCTAGCAAAGAGTTTGTATTGAAATGGGGAACATGAACGCAGTTATGAAACAGAACAAATTAAACAGAGCAGTTGCGATTACTTGTCTTTCATAAGGCATCGCATATGTTGCAGTACCAGGGCTACAGAAAGTGGCAGCTTTACCTTACGCACTATCTGCTCTTATTTTTCAACTATTAACATCATATGTGAAGGAATATGGTAACTGCCTACCAAGTCCAGAAGCCTGAGGCCATGTGCCACTGTGCCCATCGTGGGTGTGCAGCAGGCCTCCAGCCTACATTGCTGACCTGAGTCCAACAAAACACGTGGGGACCATAACCTGAATTTGGGACTGATTCTAAGAACACAGAAGTGATGTCTACACTTGTAAGTGCCAGAGCCTTCTCGTCTCCAGGTTGCACAGCCCCAGTTCTCAGCCTGTCCTCGAAGGAGAAGTGTTCCATCCCTGGGATCATTTTTGTGGCCTTCTTCTGGATGCACTCCATGTCTCTCCTGTACTGAGGACTCCATGTCTGGACACAGTGCTCCAGGTGAGGTCTCACAGCTCAGAGCAGAGGGGCAGATGCCCTCTCTTTCCCTGCTGGCCACACTGCTTAGGATGCAGCCCAGGATATGGTTGGCTTTCTGGGCTGTGAGGGCACAGAACTGACTCATGTCCAGCTGTCATTCACCAGTACCCCCAGGTCCTCTCTGGCAGGACTGTGCTCTATCCTACTGTCCCCAGCTTGCACTGTTAGTGGGGCTTGCCACGACCTAGGTGCAAGACCTTGTATTTGACTCTGATGAACCTCATGAGGTTCTCCTGGGCCCACTGCTCAGCCTGTTGAGGTCTCTCTGGATGGCATCCCGTCCCTCAGGCATGTCAACCGCACCATACAATTTGGTGTCATCTGCAAACTGCTGAAGGTGCATTCAATCCCACTGTCAATATCATTGATGAAGATATCAAAGACCACTTGTCCCAGTACTGACTGCTGAGGGACACCACTTGCCACTGATCTCCATCCGGACACTGAGCCATTGACCACCACTCTGACTCATCATGTGATTGATAAATGTGATATCAATAAAGGCCTGAATCTTGGGGACACCTAAAGGTAGAGATGCACTCACCAACAGCACGAAACTGTATCATGCCCCTTGTATCCTTAGACAAGCAGCCAACAGCAGCCTACATCAGAAAAAGCCCCAGAACCACTCCATCACAGGCAGCACTGCTCCTGAAACAGAACTTGTAGTAGAACTTGTACAAAACAGAAGTTTTGTAGTAGGAGAGATCTGCAGAAGGAACAAAAAATACCGAGGACTTGGTGGTTTTGATCCTCGTGAGAGCAGGGGATTTGCTGATGGGGAAGACCACTCCAGCCATGTCCCATGCTCCACAGGAGGGCAAATATTCCTGGCAATGGGCCCTCAAAGAATTATTTCTCCTGGCCTTCACAAATGACCACTGGCTTAATTCTGAGCCCAGGTACAGTGTGTGCCAAACAGGCACCTGAGAAATTTCATCCTAATTCAATCTGTAGCCCTAGCTGATCATAAGCACTTGAGAGGAAGGAAATGCAGCTTGCTGCAGAACCTGCCACACATCAAGGAAAGGTGGAAGCGATTTTCTTCCTGGTCTCTGCAGGCAAACAACAAAACCCCTGAATGATGGGATCAGCACTGTGCAAGCATGGTGCAAATAGTCAGAAACATATTTCCTTTACAAAGTATCTTGTAAAACCAATGCATTAAGTATCTAAGAGCTTTTATCAGAAGCTTAATTATTTCTCTCCAGGAATTCTCCTGCTCTGAAGGAAAAATAAATAAATATAAAAAGAGAGATTTTAAAAGACTCAGGATCCTCGTGCCGGTTGTCCTCCAATCTCTTCTCCAGCTTCACTCCTACACCATCCTGACCTTCTAGACCAAATGGAAGGGAAAAAGCAAATCAAAGCCTGATCCTGCAGCTCCAACACAAGACTGGTACTGGAGATGAGGGAGAAACAAAGGTCCTCCCTAACTCCTCTTAGCAAGAACCACTCAAAGCCTGCTCTTACTTGAGTGCTCTCCCCCCTGAGGTCCCTGGTCCACCCATGACCTCCCACAAATACCAGCAGAGTTGTGCTGGACGTTTCTAGGAGACATGTTTGCCCTTATCAATGGAGAACGTACTCCTTTGGGAACGTCTCAGCTAGGTAAATTTGGTTTGGATCATCAGATTGCATCACACTTATTTAATGCCTGCAACTTCTATGCTTAACACAGAGTAATTTCCTCCTCAGGAGAGGGATTTCTTCATTTCCTGTACCAAAGGTCCCCATTCTTCACACAGTGAAACCAAACATTCACAGAGTTTTCTGATTTATTTGTAAAGAACATTTTTCTCATATTGTCCTCTACCTCTTATGAGCTTTCAAGTCGTGATTGCAAAATCAATGAAAAGCAGACAGCACCTAAGTAAACGTTCAAAGCCCCGAGAGACTTCCAAATTAGCAAGTCTGATGTCATTCCACATCAGACCTTAATTAACCACTGCATTTTGTGGTCGCTGCCCGACAAGCCTGTCAAGGTGGGTGCGTGGCACTCCAGTAATTGTGAAGCTAAGAAATTTATCACCTTCCTTTTAAAAGGCGCCATTGTCTAATGCATGCATACAAATCACAAATACAG
The DNA here is from genome assembly GCA_024606505.1 of Aquila spilogaster. Lineage (NCBI taxonomy): Eukaryota > Metazoa > Chordata > Aves > Accipitriformes > Accipitridae > Aquila > Aquila spilogaster. The sequence goes on from JANHGO010001740.1 coordinate 5,887, forward strand.
TACCTTTAACAAAAATAAAATACGCCTCAGTATTGAAAAGCAGTGACAAGAGAAGATGGATGAGTGGAAAATGCTGTGTTACGAACGGCGTGTGAATTCATTGTTCAGCAGATCTGTTTTCAAGCTTGTATTGCAACAGCTCAACTGCTTGCAAAAACAATACGTTTTGAGCTCAGAATTCCTGCCAGAGAGTTTCTTAAGAGCTCAAAGAAGACAACATAGGGAATGACAGCAGTTTATACCATATTCCCAGGCATGTCCAGCCCACGGCCCAGCACTGCTGGCAATGCGGCCACTCTCCATCTCATGCTATAAAGGTGCACCAGGCACACACCCATCACTCAGCAACAACCAAACCATCAGTGTGCTATGAACACCGTCTGAAACCAGGGCACAGGGAGGGCAGTGCTGTGCAGCACTGACTCAAGGGATGGCACATAACTGTATGCATTTTGATACGTTGGCTAAACACAGTGCTCTGAACAGTGAAAAATATGCAGCCGTGCTTTCTGCTTTGATAAACGAATTTGCAAATAGGTTTCAAGATTGCAAAAGAAAAATCATGAATTTATGTTTGCAGCACCATTTTCTGTTCATAGAAACGTATCAGCTGCAAATTTTCAAACAGAATGTATAGAGTTGCAATCAAATATTCAACTCAAAGATCTGATAATGCCTCTTTACCAGATGTTTATAACCCCTATCTTACCAAAAAGAAATACTCGTTGCTTCACAATCTCACCTTATCCATGTCATCACTTTTTGGCCATACGCACATTCTGAACAACTCTTGTCAAGGATGATGTACAGGTAAAGTAAAATCTGTATTTTACTTTATATGCATTTTACTTTACATGTTTTGCATTGCAACCACTGCCATCAAACCAACCTGATGCTTTAGTTTCATGAAAACAAGGTCACATATCTCACTGTACTGTCTTATGGATTTGTTCCCCTCCATTTTTTTTTAACATTTTAAGAAAGATATCAAAAAGTAAAATGCTTTGTTTCTTATATATTCTTAGATATTAATGATACTAAGGGGCTGCTCCGAAAGTGATTTTACAAGGGCCGCTCCGAAAGTGATGCCTCCTGTTTTATTATGTTGGCCCATAATGTCAGAGGCAGATACTGGTGGTACTGCAATAGAGACTGAACCTTCCCAACAATATCCCATCACATTTTGTTGCCGTGTGACAGATGGCAGCAGAGGGGCAGTCTGATGGAATGGAGCCTGACATAGAAGTGCTTATGAAGCACAGTAGAACTGAATTTCTCCACACAGAAAAAAATGACACCCATTGACATTCACCTATGCTTGCTGAAGGTTTGTGGAGACCAAACAGTGGATGTGAGCACAGTGAGGCAGTGGGTGGTACGTTTCAGCAGCAGTGACAGTGGGTCACCTCCACTGGTGCAGATTTTTATGAGTGTGGCATGAATTTTTTATTCATTGCTGGTGAAAATGCACAGCTAATGGTGGTGATTGTCTTGAAAAACAGTGTTTTGTAGCTGAGAACTTGCTCTATGAAATAGCGTTACTGTGCTTTTTGGAGCTGGTGTAGTTTCCATGGAAATAAATAGGAGGCATTACTTTCGGAGCAACTTACATAAATGCGACCCAAGACAATTTCTTTTTCACTCAATGCAGCCCAGGCAAGCCAACTGGTTAGATATCCATGCCGTATCCCAGTGTGGTCAAGGATTAGTATCTGGAGAAGTCTAGACTCCTATATCAGTAGTCTGCATACCCGACTGCACACTTCCTCCCCAGGCTTAGAAATAAAATCAAACAATGGCACTGATCAGAAAAGGACTGATGTTCAACCGTGTCACTAACTGCTTCAGAGGCCAAAAACTTTTTCTGCTCAAAACCCTCAAGTTCTCCATAAATGAGCATTTTATGGCCAACACTGATGTTAGCCGTTATTTTGTTATTTCCTATTCATTTCTGAAAACATCAGCTTGGGAGGACAGAGAAGTCCTTCACCTTCAGAATGCCCAGCACCTAATTCCCAACACCACAAACAGCACATCATCATGAAACCTGACAGCACAAGCATCTCAGCAAGCCTTTAGCAGGATTAAATATTTCTAGGACGCTGACAACTACCACCCTCAACTTCTGTTAGTAGGTTTAACTGTACTTCTTTGTAGACCCACTAAGTGTCTCAGTGCTGTCTCAGAGTTGGAAGACTCTCCATTCTTTCTTTTGAATGTCCACTGAAATTCCGAACATTCCTTACTAGCTTGTTCTTCAACTGCTTTAGAAGAGCCTCCGTAAACCAGAACTCAAGCTGTGGGAACGCATTCTTGTCCATAGCTTTGACATAATTACTAGATATTGCTTAACTGAATTTCCCATCCCATGTTTTATCTCTATCGTTAATTGAGGATGGCTTAAAATCTAAATTTATGTTGTACGGTCAAGACTTCCTTCCACTTAGAGACACGTTGGTAATTTCTTTGATCCTCCACTACCCCAGCACCGTGGGATACCAATTTTGCAGACCTTTCTAGTGAACAAGTCTAAACATCAGATATTTTCCTTCCTATGAGACAGAAGTCAGATATGTGTTGGAATAGGAAACTCCTTTTCTGCTATTCAGATGAGTTTCTCCGAGACTGAAGAGGAAAAGGTATTTCTAAAATCTCACTTAATACACTTAATACTTCAAAAGTACCTAAAGACTTCATGGTAAAAATAATTTCTGTGCAATCCCAGCAGTGTTAAGTATCATTATATAGATCACTCTTGAAACAGTGATGATTCCTCTTTGGAGCATTTGCTGAAACAAAAGAAGTTGTCTATTTAAAAAAGAAAACAAGTTATACCGAACCTAAAGGAGATTCAGGAGCAATGTTCAGTATTTCCAATGTTTTGCTTGATATTCCTAATTAACTGTGATAAATTCTATCATTCTCTTCCCATTTCCAAAGCCTGCCTTAGTCAGAGCATATGGAAATCCCATTCTGCCTAACTGAATGGAACAGATTCTCCCGAAGACCTGTCTGAGGGTTGTCATTTTTCCTGTCACTACTGCAACAGAAGGGTAAGTAGAAAAAAATAAATAAGACACTGGTAATGATAATAGTGTTTTCAACGCCATCCTGAGGCACGAAACAGTACATTTGCATTTGCTGGGTTGCATCTTGAGATACATATCAGATCTATAGAGTCCCTTCTCTGTTGCGAAGTAGTTGTACATGTTCTTTAAAGGAATTTATAATTCATACGCTTTTATCAGCTATCGTCCCATCCTGGGGAAAGTAACTAAATCCAGAGCCTGCATTTACGCACACAAGCTTTCAAATACCACCAAATACGTGCTCAAGACTTATTTTTAATTAGCATCTAAAAGAATTAAGATATCTGTGAAATGCTACCTAAATCCCACAGTCTCTCTCACCAAATACCCAAGGATTTTGGTCTCTGCAATTCACTGCAAGATAATGCGTTGGCTGTAGTTACTTCTGCCATGGAACAACGGCAGCAGAGATAATATCTTATTTATTTATTTTATTCATGTTATTCATTGCCCCTAGACTTCCAGCTCTGTTTTAGAGCAGTGAAGACAAGATGTTAATCATTAAGTTTCTGGCAGAGCACAAATTTCACACTTCTTTTTTTTTGTCTTGTATGAAGAACTCCACGTGAAGCAAGGGGAAACTGGAGCATGTCCTCTCCTCATTAAGTGGCTTTGACTAAAAGGTGGCCATTACAGACAGAGCAGTGATAGGCCCATGCAGCTCCGGTGTCAATTCCTGCACTGCAAAGAGTTGTAAGAGGGTTGAGAAATTGTAAAGCAACAAGGAAAAAAAAAAGACAACCGAAGGGAAAAGGCAGGAATTAAGCTCGTATTTCTAAATGTTCTGTGTGTGCAACCCCACATCCTTGTTAAACATAAATAAATCACTTCAAGTTTTGAACTGTGATCAGTTTCCGATGAGGATTAAAGAGAAATTCGAGTCAAGAGCTTGTCTTAATTATAATTAAAAGGAAACGGGGACATAAATAATGGATCGACTGTGAAGGAGGAACTCTCATCCCTCATTGACTACCAGGCTACAATTGGTGCCCAGAAGCAAAGTATTACACCCTTTTAAGGACCAATTACCAATTCCCCTAATCCTTGCAGAAACAGCTTTTAAGGGTCTAGATGCTCGATCCCCCCATTTTTACTGTTTGTAAGCAGTATTGGAGCACAGATTATTTTTATGTTCTATGATTCAAACCAAGGTAGAACCCAGAAATGCCAATATAATACAATCATTTCACATACACATATACCAATAAATGAGAACCAGCCTAGGTTTCAATAAAATCCAATTTTTGCTGTTGCCACACACATTATTCTGCTGAAGACAGACACTTTCATGTTGTTTTGTCCTCTGTTTTTGTACATGTTCATCCCTTTAGTGATATCATCCTGATAAAAGAGTGACAGAACAGAGGAGAATGAACTTAATAGAATACGAGGCGTGATACATCTAGGTGCAGGATTGATGGTCTAAGCAATCTCTACAGATGGCAATAAAGGATTACATCCATAGCACATTCCAGTCGGTAAACATACCAACTTGCTCCTCTACCTCCTGAAACGTAACTGAGCGTTTTAAAAGCGTAACAGTTTTCTCGCTCATACACCTGGGACACTGCATGCAAATGATGATTTATATTCAGCACCGATTGCTTGCTACACCACCCAAGTGTTGGTTTAAGCGCAGCTACGAGGGAAATAAAGGAAGCTGTGCACTTCTTCATCAAAGGATGCAAATGCAGACAAAACATCCAACAGGCTCCAGTTCCAAAATGAGCAAGCACTCTCTCTAAAGCAGGAACAGGCAGTTCCTTTCCACACAAATTCCTTTCACAGAATTCCCTGCTGGACAATTCTTGTTCCTCTTCTCACTTCAAGTGGAATGAAGTGAGTAAAACCAACTAAAACCAACAATAAAAATTACAGGACACCATTTCATCTTTGGCTTTTATATACCCAGGAAACACAGGTGGATAACACTTCAAAAGGAAAAGAAACTTCTCTTGGTGCCCTGACAAATGAGTAAGAAGAAAGCGTGAGGACGGAAGCAAACAGCTGACACAGAAAAGAAATGTGTGCAGTGAGGAAAAAAGTCTTAGCAATAGCATCTGGAATGTAGGTGCTCATTAGCACAACCTCATTGTCAGCTTCACCTGTCCACAGGTCTAATTTTCTTCTAATGAGATTAGTATTGCCGCAGTCATTGATGTAGTGAAATCAGTTGTCCCATGTCAGCAAACAAAGCAAGAATACATGAATGAGTCAATAACCAAACAAATGTGTTTGTGCATACTCATACTCAACAGCACTAAGTAACTTTGGTTCCAACAGACTCCCAAAATAATGTACCAGATCTAAGAACGTAGGTGACATTACAGACACAAAACCATTTGGGTTGGAGGAGCTAAGATCACCCAGACCAACCGTGCTGTTCAAGAAGGGTCAGCCAGAGTACCTATGAAGAAAATACATAGTTTAGCAGTGGCACCTGGTTGACGGTTCGACCTGATGACCTTGAAGGTCTTTTCCAACCTAAATGATTCTATGATTCTACTCAGAATTAGGCCATCAAAAATAGCTTGAGCCTCAAAAGCATTTAGGCTTGCTCCTGCCTCTCTATTTCCACAAGCAAAATTAATAGATCTTACAGCGTATTCCAATACTTAATAAACTCTGCCTGCCTTAGATCAAGACAGAATGGATTCTAACAATAACTGTCCCTCTGAAAAAAAGAGGCTCGTGCCAGCAGCTTCCTCCTATTTGCATCAAGAGGATTCAAGCTCGAGTTCCTTTATTGATTGCAACTGTAGGAGAGAGGAAGATTTCAAGTCTGTCAAGACTTCAGAGGTCAAAACCAACACCTGAAGTTTAACTGCAAACAAAGCAACCATTTCTAATCACAGAATACCAATGCTGTATGGCACCATCATCATATGTAATGAAAGTGGCAGGGTGATGTGTTGTCTTCACCAGGTGAAATATTGGAGAACAGTGCCATAGGAAGAAGAACAGAGGTAGTAAGAGGAACGAGCACACAGCATCAATCAGAGCATCATAAAACTTCCAGGTCAAGTTCTTAGAGAGAACAGCCGTGTCTCTACTGAGCTAAATTCACCTGTGTCAAACTCTCCCATCTATGGAAATTCTTCTTGCTTTTCAGTAATGAAACAGAGCACTTATTTCAAACATAACTCCACGTCCTCTAATTACATTTACAGAAGGGAAAGACTTATGTAAAATATAGGTTTCAGGTTCTGATACTGAAGAGAAATCCAGCTCACCAGATATAACAGTGTTAATCCACTACAGTTTTAAATAGGGTGAAGTCCCTGCTTTGCCTCTTGTCTCTCCCCATCAGAGAATTCAGCTTATATAAGTAAAACTTGAAACTGTACTCCCTGAAGCACCAGTTAAAATTAAAATCTATTGTAATTATGGCTGACTGCAAAGCAGTTCTGGAAGCCCTGCAGTATTTCTGATGGCCCTGTTCCACAGATGGACAATAAGAGAGCCATGACTGTGCTCATCCCACCGACCCCTACAAGACCCAGCAGATTCTGAACCATCATGTACATGCTGGGTAGCAGTGCTGCACTTAAACACAGGATGAGAAGGCCACTATGTGCTACAATTAACAGGAACATGGAATTGTTGCTTAATTATTAACTCCTGACTGCCTTATCTGCCATCTGTTAACTCTTGACTGCTTTATCTACCATCAAACTGCTGACAGACAATATTAAAAAGCATTAAAAATTATTGATGATTATAATAAAAGGACTTATACTCCAAAGTCACATAAACTCTTCTGAAGATCTTGTTGTATCCTGAAAATGTGCGTTCTCCTCCAATTAAGACTCCTTAAGCCCAAAGGTGTCATCTCATTTCCATATATATGAGCCTAGTAAAGAAATGAGGAGACAACTCTGATGCCTGTGTTTGCCTTTTCATCTTTGGCAAAGCCAATAAACTTTCTCTGACTACATGAGCTGGTCACTTTCGCTACACTTGGTCATCGCAGAAAAAAAGCCATGGAGACCAATGTTTGTGGATATCTTGGCCAACTCTGGTACCCTTTGGTCAGCTCCCAACTTCCAACATTCCCCAAGACTATTCAGGAGTAACGGGTTACTGACAAACTGAAGAAAGTGAGGCAAGACCCAGTACAGATTCCTCCCTGGTTAGAATTATTTTTTCAATGTAAAAATAAAATACGACACTAAAAGAAAAACAGTGACTCAATTATTTTCAACTGTGACAAAATTAGGTCACGAAAGTCAATTAAATCTCGTAGTCTTGAAGGCTGAATTCTGAGCCTAGCATACAAAAAGGGGCGGGGTTTTTTTTCACTTCTCTAATTTGTTTTAAAGTGCTCAACATGAACTTCATTAATATTTGTAAAGCTGTCCTTCAGTAATCCCCAATCATAATCTGTAGGAAGTCAAAACAAAACGAACAACCCCCCCCCATCCATTATTTTGACAACTCCATATTAACACTGAACCATTCAAAGACGATAACTCACTACCAAAAAACAGAGTTATGCCTTTATTTGTTACAACATAAACTCTATTAGCTTGAAATGTTTAAGGACACCTTTACTGAGTCCTATCCCTTAATACAACCTTTCAGCACTGCTCTTCAGTTCCATTTCCACTTGGCCAGCACAGACCACTTTTATGAACTTCTGATCAACTAAAATCTTTGGGATAGTTAAAGAAATCAAAACTCTTCAAAGGAAAGTTTAAATACCAGAAGCAGAGAGCTGATTAAATATGCCCTTAAAGCACAGAAGAATGGCGAAGCTATGTTTTGTCTTCCCTTAGGCAGTTGGATTTTGTTGTATATTTCTTCAGCGTATTTTACGAGAGCTATCTGTTATCTCATACAAGAAAATAAGGTGATGGTATTCTCTCACTTATGCTGAATTTTGTGCCAGGTGTGAAAGCAGCTTGACCCAATGCACTGAAATGGAACAATAACATCAACAGCACTGTGCTCTCAGAAATAATAATAATAATAATAATAATACAATCCTTCTCAGTGCCAAAGTGTTAAAAAAAAGGATGTAAATGTGAAGATGTACTTGTGAAAAGGAACTTAAAATTGCAGATCTTCCTCTTTCCCGCTGCCTATCCCTTTCTCTTCTACACTATTAAGTTTTCTAAAATTCTTTACTACATGAGTATCTTGAAAAGGAGGATGGCTTACCTGTTTGGCAACAAGGTGCACCTTACCAGATTGCTCTTTGGCTCTTTGCTGCACCCCAGGCACGTTGCAGCTTTGGGCAAATCACCCTAGTTCGTTTGGTTCCCATCTTCCCATCGAAACGAATCAAACTTCGGTACTAAGATACTCCTCCAGCTTCATTCTAACCACTTCTGGGGATTTACATCACTGAGCAAGACCAGGACGCCCTTGGTGTCACCCACAGAACAAGAATATTTCTGTTTTCAAGTAACATTCCCGCTAACTAATCCAAACAAGGCAGGAAAGGATACAAGGATAAAGAAGTTTGGATTTTGTTGTTGTTCTTTTTCATTTTTTTTTAAGCCATGAGAGTCAAACAATTAAAAGAAAGCTAGACTCAAAGGGTCTTCCTTAACTTCAAATATTGCAGGCATCTCAATTTTAATCAATTTTAGAGATACTAACTTCATTAAGAAGGTGAGCTCAGGAGTCATTCTTTTAACCTGGGGAAGGAGCTACCTGTGCTCATCCATAGCCACTCAGCACTGATGAGCTCATGCCTCCTAGAGCTAGTTGGAGGATTAATTAATGCCGCCGCCTTTGAAGATGAGGCTGCTAACTACACCTGTATGGAGTGAACATGAATTCTACAATCAGATCAGACATTTATTTCTGAGGCATGGATGCCCTTGCTTTTATTTTCCTCTATAAAATCTTTTGATATAAAACCTATAAAACCTTTTTTTAATGGAGCGTCATTATAATCAGTCAGTGTCAAACAACAAGGAACAATTCTGGAAAGTCTGTTCCAGGCTGATATTTTTAAATCCATTGCATATGACAAGAAAGCGGCATTTTCCAATACTCACTGCTAAGAATGCAGAAAACACTGAGTTGCTGTGGTTACCCTAACGATGCTCTACCCACCATAATTGTCTCTGGAGCTTTCACAGAGTAATATGCTGCATTTGGACCATATTTGGATTTTCACTTCCTTTTCGTTGAAGAGTAAATGAAATGACAAGAACAAGAAATGAGAGACTTCCGTGCAGATCTGTTACCTTTAGTGTTCTGCTCCATCTGCATTCAACATACAAATTATAGTAGTAGAGACCAAAATCGCAGCAACTGCTAAATAGAAGTGTGTATATGGTAGAGATGACAAGGCAGCCCTCCAAGAAATGCATATACAGTGGAAATTGCCAAAAAAAGGTACAAGCTTACTTGACACAAAGAAATTACCATGGTATTTAAAACTCAGGACATTTCAGCTCCACCACACTAATGTAGATGCTTCAGCCGAGGTAATGGGAAGCACTACAGCAACAATGAAAAATAACTTCTTAAACAAGAATGTCATCATTTCCCTCATACCCCAAGACCAGTTTAAAGGTGAAAGAGGTGATTTTATATCTGTGTATATTTTTTAAGCATTACGTATAGCACTATTTGTTATTCTTGCTATCTTTGTAAAGATTTGGTCCTCTTTAAAGCCAAGAAAATTTCAATCTATGGACACCCTGTGCCAATGACTTCCAACAATCTCTTTCTGTAAAAATTCCTATCCTTCCGTTTCATTGTCCTCTAATTTTTGGGTGAGGAGACAGAGGAGAAGCTCCAAATTACTGTTCTCCAAATCAGTCATCATTGAGAAGACTTTGTCTCAGTCATCTCTGCTCTAAGACTGAACTCTCCCTGCCTCATGCTCAGGCTCTCCAAAATGCTGGGAAAGCAACAATTAAATAGCAATATGAATACAGTGACATTTGCAAAAGTACTGAGAGATGAGACTTCACTCCTGTTATATATGTGCGATTTAGGACGTTGACTTATTTTAGAGATAGGAAAACTGGGGTTTGGGGGGACTTGGACAGTGTTGTCTAAGGGAGCAGATGTTGAGAAACATGCATTTAGCTCCAATACAATCCCAAAGAATGGATCTACTCTACACGCCAGTCATCTATTCCTTCCTTCTGTATCCATTTCCCTTCTCATCATTTTGTTCCATCTCTTCCAAGCAATTCACAATCAGGTCAATGCAAATAAATGCAATGGGAGCATAAGGAGTCTTGAACTCTACCGGGCCTCGAGGTGCTATTTACGTTGTAATATAAGTAACAATAGCAAAACAGCACCAAATGATTAATGGAATTGACTGTATAGAATACAAAGGAGCCGCCATAATGATGGTAAGTGGTAAAACGTGTGATCAATACATCCACAACACGTAAGGTGCATTTTGCAAACAAACTCACAACAGTAAGGGAAAAAAACAATCTTTGCTGGATAATTTATTCACAACGAATAATTCTTCCAGCTCTAATAGTAACACATAATTACATACCATGATGGGGTATTATGTATTAGTTGGGGCATTAATTAGTTAATGTTTGTACAGCTTTTTGAAGATGTAATGTGCTTAAGCATTATTATTAACCAACTGGAGCATTCAATCCTAAACTATTTTTACCGTAACTCGGAGCAATATCACCTACACTCTTTCCAAGAGCTGTGATCAGTTGAACATGGTATCTGCTGATCCTTTGTCAGGAAGTAAAATTCACAGCACAAATTAGGTAACCAGGAAGAAGTATTAACAGCTCCCCAGTTGCTGAGCAGATTAAAAGTGAGGTGATTTATTGCCTTTTCAAAGGACCCTTCCTTGAAATAGAGGCATTATGCTTTATCTGACACACACCAGATCACACCAGCTAAAGCTTATCAGGTGAGATCAGATGGAACCTTGATTCGACGGAATACCAGAAGCTTCCGTGTGCCTCAGCGTGGTGCTGTGTTGCTCGGTATCTCTGATAACCATTCCTCCAAAGCAATGAAGCCATGTAGGTGCCTCACACCATTGTGAGATTAGAAGAGACAAAAGCCAATGGAGGAAAAAAAAAACACCCTATTTGGTATCAAAAGCTTTAACATCTGCTTCTCAGAAAGAAGGAACTCCGAGGAAATGCAGCATTACCATTAAGAAAGGTTTTTAATTTAATAAAAACTTCACTATACATGGGACAAATGTAACTCATCCATAAACATCGCAGCTTAACATGCTCCAAGCAATCCTGCCAGATAGTGCATTGCTTTTCTTCTCCTCCCAGCTACAGAGACAAGAAGCAAAGCTAGCGGAACTTTTCAATGTCAGAGTAGCCCACTGTCACTGGAAAGGGAGTATATTGGTATTTATAGCTGTCAGACTCAGAGCAAAGGACACTATTGCAAGGAAACGTGCTTGCATTTTTATGCTGAAAGCAAGGAAGGTTGTTTTTCATGAGAACTTTCATCGAGAATCATCTAGCTCCCTTTCAAAACTTTCAACATTTGCATTTTTTAATATTTCTGGGCCCCAGGTAAATGATCCATGAAAGAGAATATAGCGCACATCCATTTTGTGCAAGATCCACTGAAAATGCACATCAGTTTGCACTGACAAAGGCCAAGCACTTGCTTTCTGCCTCTGGAACTTCTCCAGGAGCATACACACAAACAATCCCCAGGACTGAGGAGTCAGGATCCCAAAGGTGAGCAACTGCTGATGGCTCAAAGAAATGGATAATGAAGGCAACTGCACATTCAACTTGTTAAAGTTACCTAGAGCCATTTCATAAAGGGTTTTAGCCTCTGTTTATGAACTGAGAGAGGAGATTCACTCCACAACGTGCAATCGCATTCAGTTCCTGACAGTCTATTTGTGTACATACATTGCTCTTGACAGATGCTAAACTGAATGTCTCCGAAACCAAGCGCAGTGTGAAAATGAAAATCAAATACTTTATGTTTAGCTGAGTCACTGCTCTTAATGTCTTATATCTGGATTCATCTGGGAGGCTGACACCACCATCTCATCCCTGTGTGTTTGATTATCTTTTTTAATTGCATGTGAAACTAACACAACTGGGTGGCAAATCTTCCTCTTTTACATCTCCCTTTGCGCATCCAAGTTTAGTTACCAACGTGCAAGCACATGTCCGTGTGGTCCAAGTGACAGCTAACAGACGCATTGGTGCTCAGCATGGAGTGTTTCTGCACAAGCCATGCAAAGAATGAGTGATGGTCTGGGAGCTTTTGCTTCAGGAAAGGGATGAGCTGGCACCTTTTCAAGGACAAATGAAGACCTACAAAAATTGTGCCTGCATTTGTTTGTGGCAAATGCATTCATTTATCCCCCAAATTCTACATCCATTTGTTAAAGCCATCGGTGCAGCTTCTACAGCACCGCAGCCATCTCTAAAATACAAATGCTGAAGGAAGACAGTGCATAAGGACATCTATGAGATGAGCACAGTTACATATAAAAGTGGAAAAACACATTCCAGCCATGGAAACCCAAAGAAATGACTCCTTCACAATGTTACGATCACAACTATGAGTTTCAAAAGGATTTGGTGCAGCAAAAAACAAAGGACTTTTCTCCAGTGTCCATTTTTTGCAGACTCTGCACTTTTCTTTCATTCTCTGATTGAAATGGTTTCACAGCAAATCATGGTCTCCTAGCATTTACTCTCTGTTCCAGCTTTCCTCCCCTTGCAAGTAATTTTTTGACTTTGAGCCCTACAGGACCGGTTCATTTGGAAATTGAGATGCTTTAGTCAGAGGCAGCACTGAACCGCTTTCTGGCAGCGGTTTCATCTGTCAGACTGCTTCAAAGTTAAGGCACGCGTCATGCCAATGGTTGGCTAAACATCTGCACGCAGATGCCGTCACAGCAGTATACAATCACCACTGATATTCTCTTGGGGACAGCACTGATGTAAAAGGCTTAAAGACTTTGAAGAGCCAGGCCTAACACCGGCACACAACATACCATAAGGTTAATAGAGCACACACATAGTTGTCTTTAAGTATATCACCTTTCCTTCTTCAATAAATTTTTCACTGAAGGCTTTAATAGCGCAGCCTTCCATATAGGGATAACTGATTTTTATTCTTTTTTTTTAAATCCTTGGTTAAAAGTTGATGCCCTCTAGCCAAGAATCAAGTGCAGCATGTCACTACTGATGGTATCTATTAGTAGTATGAATACTTCTGTGGTTTCCTAGTAGCACTTGTTCACACTTGGCTAAATCAATAAGCAATTTCCCCATATGTATGTAATATACAGTAGCTGTGACAGGAACCAGATGGCTTATTTTATCTCCAATTGAGTTTACTATTTTACAAAAATAAGAAGAAGAATAAACAGAGCGAATGTTTCAGAGACACAAAAACTACCCTTTACTTAATTCCTCTTGTACTACCTACCCACAGCAGAAAGAAAACCAATAGCAACGACGGCACAACAAGGTAGTGGCAAATTAGAGACTTCACAGCACCACTGTGCTACACACTGCAAGCACAACGAGGCACAAGACCAGCAGACAGCAACACCTTCTATAAAGCAAAGCAGAAAACAGCTCGGATAGGTAGAGAGCAGGGAGCTGACACAGGCTGGTGCAGGGCACTGAATGTCCTATTGCAACGTGCAACTGTAAGGTCTAATTGCCAATATCCGCAGAGGCATATACAAGTCACGGGAGAACAGAATAACAAGGAGAATATCAATCTTGTAAAGTATCACCTTTTCTCCTTAATTTTCTTTCAAACACCTTTGATGGCCTCCTCGTACAAGAGCTTGTGAATCTCTTTGCTCTGTTTCCCTTGTGCCTTTTTCTAACGCTGTTCAGGCAGTCCCAGCACATAGAGCTCAATGACTCCTGTTCCTTAGCTGTGCTTCTAAATAGCATCGTATGAAACCACAGTGAGCACTGGAGAGGTAAATGCTTGCAAATGACATTTTCATACGGTTATGTGCTGCCTGCTTTTCCAAATGGCAACCAAAGCTGAAGATAAATGTGAAAAGGGCGAATTTATTATTATTTTTCTAAAAGGAGCCTGAAAGTCATCAGCAGAGACCCAGAGCCAGGAACAGAAGTTATGCACAACCCCACCCCAAAGACATTCAGATTGACAAAAGGAGACAAGGAATAATACTGCACTGCAGGGAAGGAGGGCAAACAGCCACTAAAAGGGACATGAAAACAGGCCCAGGGCACCTGGGTCCCAAGGCTGTGCTCTTTGTGCCTGTCCTCTTTACAACACAAATGGAAAGGGTGACAACTCTTGCCATTGGAGATAATCCAGAACACTCCATTTGCTTTCAGGTTTGAAAGAAGGAGTGAGACTGCAGGGATGGGGGTACAGACAGACTTTGGAGCATTGGCTTCTCAACTTTCACAATGGCAGAAAGGGGTATTTAAGAACAACAGCTGTCATAGAGTTGTCATAGAGTTATAGAATGACTTAGGTTAGACCTTAAAGATCACTGAGCTCCAAGCTCTCTGCTGAGGGCTGGTTGCTCCTCATCAGATCAGGCTGCCCCATCCAATCTGGCCTCGGACACCTCTAGGGATGCAGCAGCACAACTTCCCTGGGCAGCCTGTGCCAGTGCCTCACTGCCCTCCGAGTAAAGAATTTCTTCCTAACATCTAACCTAAATCTCCCCTTTCTAAAGCCATTCCCCCTTGTTCTATTGCTATGAGACTGTGTAAAAAGTCAAAGTCGGTCTCCCTCCTGCTTGTAAGCCCCCTTCAGGAACCAGAAGGTCGCAATATGAGGTTGTCCTGGAGACTTCTCTTCTCCGAGCTAAACAAGCCCATCATTGATAAAAACATTTAAGAGAACTGGTCCCAAGACAGACCACTGAGGGACACCACTCATCACTGCCTGCACCTGGACATGGAGCCATTGACAACAACCCTCTGGCTGCAACTGTCCAACCAAAACTTTATCCACCAAATACGCCAGCCTTCAAATCCATATCTCTCCAGATCAGAGACAAGGATGTGATGTGGGACCGTGTCAAAGGCCTGTAGAAGTTCAGGTAGACAACATCAGTTGCCTTCCCTTGTCCACCAAAGCCATCATTCCGTCACAGAACGTCACCAGATCGGTCAGTCACAATCTGCCCTTGGTGAAGCAGTGCGGGCTTGTGTCACATCACCTGTTTGTATGCACTGAAATAAGTATCAGCAGCCTGGTGCAAGCCGTATTACTGTCTTTATTCATTTGCACAGGATTTAGTGGAGATTGAAATAAATCACATCCATGGTCAGGATGTGCCTTACTGCAGTAGATGGGTTCCTTGTGAGGGGGAATTCAGCCTTCCAGATTGCCAGCCCTAGAGACAGGAGCCCTCTCTGTAGCCACCATACAGGTCCAACAGCTGTGCCATCCCTTCCACACAGCACTGCAAAGCTGAGGTGGAAGGAATAACTGGCTCCTTTCATTCCTGGTGTGTCCATCAAAGTTGCTCAAGTGTTTCTTCTGCACTGTACCATTTCTGCAAGCATTACTTCTTTCTGTTGTTGTGATCCTGTGGATCAGGAACCCAGTGTTCTGGGTGCAACACAAACACAGAAAAACGTCTGTTCATCCTTTTGAGAACTAGCAGGTGCTTCATACATAGACCAGAACACTACAGAGCACCGAATCTTTTCATCTGTAGTTAACGTAGCCGGATTTAAGCTGACAAATCAGAGGTATGATCTGATACTGACTGCCTCGTGGCAAAGCTTCCTGTCTTTCAGGATTACACTCACAGAGATGCATTCAGAACCTATTCCTCCCAGCTGCATTTTGGAGGTACTCCAGCTGGTCTACATAGCTCTGATGACAAATGGTTTTCTCAAAGTGTATCAGATCCTGTGCATTACACTGGATGGGCACTCTCACTTGTACCTGCAACCCAGTCTCCTGCAGGGAGTGGATTCCCCTGACACACACCTCAAATATGAAAGGGGCAGAGTGGTTCCCACCAGGCTCTGAGTTCTCTCAGTCCTACAGTGCTCACCACTGATGATTCAATGCATTGCAGAGGTCATTCTCAATTAAAAGTGGTAACGTTCCTCTCTACCTCATACTTCGCTCCCATTAAGTTATTTTTCTGTTCTGCAATGACTGCTCCATGAGTTGATCATACAGTACTCACCACAGTGCAGCCAGAGTGAGTCAGCACATGCCAGGGTTCCCCACCAGCATTATGAAGAGGTTTTTAAGGTCTTTCTGTAGTTATGAAGCAGAGGACTGGCATACCCCAAATTTCATTTCTAGGCTTTGTTTCCATAATTACTTCTTGCATTCCATTTTTGCTACTGCACGCATACATAAAATTGCATTTTCTAATAAGCCTGTTCTAAGGCAGTTCAAATGAAGGGGAAGAGTGTCTCTCTTTTGAACAGCTCAGTCCTCAGATCTTGTGGACATGCAGATAATCTCTTAATTGGCACATTTCACTCACCACTGCAGTGTGCTCATTAAGAGTACCCTCCTGCTCACCCCGCTGCGTGGGGCACCTGAAAGACTGGCTGTGCAGGCAGTGCCAGGGGACCTGGCTTCACACCAAAGGCAGTGGTCAGCAAAGCCCCAGGCACATCGTGTCTGTTAATTAAAGGGAATCAGGAGTGGTTGGAAGCCTTCGCTCATCCCTGTGGTTAATGGAATATCCAGAGAAGGTTGGACAGACACAATGGCATTTCACACCTACCCTGGGTGCTCCAAATGCTCCCAGCATTATCTCAGCTGTTCCCTAAGTGCATCCATCACAGGAAAGGTAGAAACAGCACTGCTTGGATAACGACCACACATAGTGTGCTAAATGGAGCAGCGGTGAATCTGAATGTCTCAAATACTTCAGAAGGAGAAGAGCAGCACGTCTCAGTATGGCTCAGCAAGAGTCTTGGAAGAGATTATATTCAAGAGAATTGTCCACTGAACAATGTTACTTTCTGGTCAGTTTGGTATGATGTGGGTTCTAGAATGGAAATCAGACAAGAGATAATGGGAACCTGGATGGCTGATACAGAAAGCTTAGCTTAAACCCAGTACGTTCTGATCCTGCCGATTATACACACGGTTAAAACCATTAGACTACATTTTGGCTTCCATAGGATTCTGAGCATGTGTAAGGAGATTAGGAAAACCAATTTATAGGCCGGAGGTCTGGTTAATAGCACAAGAGAGGAAAATGTTGTAGAAAGAAACAAAAAGCCTGTAGCCAAGCCACCAGACCATGATATGAAAGCAGAGTGACAGTCTGCAGGCAGGGACCGGTCTCTGGCTGTGGTTGAGACAAACACTGCACCTCATTGCTCTGTGGGTCTCTAGTTGAGGATGGAGGGATAGAGCCACCATGCTGCTACAGCAGAGTCATGCACTACAGCGGCAGATAACCCGAGCAAGGATTTGTAAGCAAAAGGAGGAGAGAGAAAATAGCAGCAGGAATGAGCAATTCCTCCCATTGTATTACAGCGATGTGGGAAGGCACTCGAGTCCAGAGCACGCTGTTCCTGAGCACAGATGCAAGGTCACAGTAACACAGCAATATTTTTTATTGTTCTAGAACAGCCCCGTGTCACGCTGGCTTGCAGCACACAAAATGAGCAGCGCTTTGTCTCTGCTTGTCTGTATAGACCTGCACTTAATAAAATGGAGGGACAACCTGATTACCATTTATCAGCATGTTTACAGGCTGTTTAGTCAATTCACTGCAGTGGAGACAGTCTAGAAGTATACACAGCATCTGGAATTGGGGGGGGGGGAGGTGGTCACTCTCAGCAGAGCCTCTACAACGCTCCACTAAAATAAATACAAATTATTGCTATGAAAAATATCGCCTCAAACTGCCTTTAAAAAAGAGAAAAATGGACAGCAATACAGCAGTAGTCTTCTCCTTCCTGTAAAGGAAACTGGGAAGTTCAAGGATCTTCCTTGAAGAAATCAACCAAGGCTCACAGGTAGGTAAAAAGACATGCCAAATAAAAGGGAGGGGAAGAGAGGAAAGAAATGCATCAGAATGATAAGACATCAAATGGATAAAAGAAGTGGAAATAAAAAAAATCAGAACTGACTCACTAGAAAGGAGACAGGTGGTAAGCAAAGCCTTTAACAGCTCTGTTTGATATTCATGCTGTTGTCTGATTCAAAGATGATGATGAAATAGTCCCAAGCAAATGCCCTCGAAAGGAAACAAAGCAAACCTTGCATCCACATAATTAGCAATCAACACAGGGAGAGGAGGAAAATATTAGAGTGCCTACCTGAAAGGAAACGAATATTGCAGCGCTCTGAAACAAAGGCACAGCCTGATGCACAGAGACAAGTAGCCATAAACACTGGCTTTCAATGAGCTCGCAATGTATAAATATTGATTCAGTAAACACAAACAGAGAGAAAAGCCAATTTTTCCTTCCCCTTTTTGAAAGGTCTGTAAAGACTCTGGAGTTGGAAGAACAAATTGTATGCGTTATCTGAAAGGACCACAGAACCGATGCACACAACGATGGGTACTTCACTCTTCTGTCAACACATACTCACAAGTGGGGCAATTTTGGCAGTAACTGCCTCACTTGAATCATTCCTGTCATCAATGAAAACACCACCGTTTCTTCTGTCTGGGCGAGCAATGAGGGTCTTGCAGGTGCACTGGTTTTGTGGTTTCAAGTTCTGGTTCTTCCAGAAGGGAACTCCCTTACAGCTGCTATCACGGATATTCAGAGCATGAATCCTCCAGTGAGAAATCCAAGCAGCAAGTGTTCTTGAAAATCTGACCCTAAGCTCGTCTCATACTAATTAAATCAAACACTTAAACACAAACTCCACCAATCATCAAGCCAACACTTGAAAATAAATGTTCAATCTTTTCCATGCTAAGGGGCAATGCAGTGAGTCTCTTGACTGCAATAAATTAAGTAAATCCACACAACTCCTGTATATAAAAAGTCCTGAATGACGAAGCCTATCCAAAATGAGATGCAGAGCATGGCGCTGTCTTTTTAAAACGCCCTCTTCCACACTGGGAACTGGCTTTGTGATGGGTCCCAAAGGCTCCACATCAAACCTCAGCATCATATATGAGTAATGAGCATTTGTGTGTTGTTCGCTCAATGGTTCAATCCAGTTACTCTACTGTTCGCATAAGGTAGACGCTAATTTTAAGAGCATCTCATTTGCCTTCTGACTACAGCTCATCTGACTGTGTTTCAGATCTGGCGTGCATTTGTAAATAGTTTATCAGGAGTTAATAAATAATTAATACACACTTTAAGGGCCGATCAGAAATCGCATGTGACCTCTTATTTATGTGCTTATCCTGTTTTAAAATTCATCAATGATTAACTAGCACTTTTTAAACCTCTTACAAAATGTATCTTTAATCCACACTGTGACTAATTAATTACTCCGTTAAGCCTGAAATACAGCTAAACCACACCGTGCCTCCCTGCCCACCCAGCGGAGATTCAACCAACCAACCAACCGAGGTGAATGGTAAAAACAATTTTAAGAAGCAAATAAACTAAAGGGAAAAGGTATTTCCCATTGAAATATATTTCCTTTGTTTTAATTACCCTCATCCATGTCAATGTTTCACATGCGTGTCTCAAACATTTACATTTTGATAGTGAAAACTTTGTAGTTCTGGCCCAAGCTGCTGGAAACTCCCTTCAGGTGATGGTAATGGGAGGCAACAAGGCCTTACCTAAGTGATACTCTCCATGTAAACAAAAGATTAAAGCCAGTAGCAGAGCTGTAGTCCTGACAAAGCTTATCAGACAGCGGCATATGGTAAAGCAAAGGCTTGAGCATTTAATTGGATGGAAGCAAAAACAACCCCACTCCTGCAGAACTCAATGGAGGAAGAAGAGAACCCTTAAATTAATTACTTCAGAGAAGTCACAATCAAATTCTCCTTTGTTATCGCTGACCTTTCAAGGATTTTGGCAGATTACTGAGAACCAAGCCCCCCATGTTACATGCTGCATCACGTTGTTTGCAGGGCTTGGAGCCTTTTGTTGGCAAAGAATCCTTGATGTAACTGAGCAAGAATTTAGCAGGGTAATTTAAGGCATGTCAGTGAAAGAGCATATTCATGTGCTAATTTAATTTCACATCCTGGATACTAAGCACACAATAAAACTTAAACATTATTGCTATTATGCTAGTAAGAAAGATGGGTTGAAGGCTGGAAAACCAGGCATGAAGTCCATCGGTTTCTTATACGTATCACACTTTACAATCAGTCTTCAGTTCTCTTATCCACGCTGTTCCCTGATACAAATAAAACATTTGTGCACATCAAATGGAAAGATTCTCAAAAACAACACTAAAATCATTTCTGAGCACAATACTCCACTAGAGCATTAATTTTTGAAATAAAGGCTGTTAAAAAGATGAAAATCATTTGGAAAAGCGATAGTGTGCTCTGAACTGGCCCAGATATTTGATGTATCTGCATATGTCACACTCCCACATACACCTGAGTGCAAATAGCACGCTCTACACATCCGCAGGATGCAAAGCATGACCTTCTGCAGCACAGCCAGGTTTGGAAAATGTTTGTCTAGAAGCTCATAGAAAAAAAAATATATATCCAAATAGACCACTGGACATAAGTCACTGTAAAAGGTGACAAAGACTGCACCCAAGTCATGAATTGCTCTCACAACAATGTATTAAGAAATATATATGAAAAGATATTAAGAAATGCATATTATTTTACTGCTACGGCCAAGATCCATCATGAAGCTTCTACAGAACGTTGCTACTGAAAATCTCACCAGCAGAATGAGGAAAAGACACACAAACACAAGTAATCTCTATTTGAATGGAGACAAGTATTTTACTAACTGGCCCATCCAACTACTCAGTTTCTGCAGGCTGGGGGAAGCCTCTCTCCAGTCTACTCCTTATTCCCCGTGCTTTCAGTTTGTTTCTGTGGGGCTATTCTCATTCAATGCTATGACCCGAAGACCCGTGCCCTGCCCTGGGGTCAACACAGCCATCGTCACCAAGCACTGATGTTACCTCCTTACTTCCTTACAATGCCTTCTCTTGTGATTCATGCTGTATCCCAGCACTGCCAGCATCCTCAGACAACATTATTCCTTGAGTTACGAGGTAATACAGCTGTGCCTGTAACCCAGAGGCACTCTTTTCACTGCTTCCTGCAGCACTGTAAAAATTTCAATGAACATCACTTTGAGTTTTGCCTTTTCCATCCACCCATGAAGGAAGATCTGCTGTGCCCATCACCGAGCAGTTGATGGCCGGAGCAACAGCTGAAGGCCAGAAAATGTTTGTGAAGACACTGGGATATCTTCATTTTTAAGGAGGTACTTTATGCGCAAAATAAACCTCAGCTCTGGATCTGTCACCCTGATGAACTGTTTGCCTTAAAGAATGGCCTTCATTAATTCCTGATCCTGAACTAATTCAAAATAGCCAGATATTTAAGGCCTACATCAGCTCTTGCTTCTGTTGCTTGTTGTCAAGCTGCATACAGGCACTCCTGATACGTACAGCATAAAATATCTCCCACTGTTAACACTCTGCTTTAACTACAGTGTTGAGATTTATCAGCAATGATTTCAAAGGTGAGGCCCATGTTTTTGTTAATCACAGCCCAGAAGTGCTACTCTGCCTGAGAAAGGTGCTTCCTTCCCCAAAAGCAGGCTGGGCTGTTTAACTTAGCCTGCTTCTACCATCCATCTTCCCCTCCTCTCCTCCCTATGTGCTGGCTGCTAGTAGAGCTACTGCCAGACTCTTCTGCCAGGGAAGGGGATTGCAGAGGGCACAGGAAAACATTCACTTGAAGGCACAGACTGACAAGGTGCTTGCTCTGCAGAGTGGGAGAAGAAATGTGTGCAGTTATCACTAAAAACAAGGAAAGGAAAAGAAAAGAGGGGAAAAAAAAGGAAAGGAAAAGAGGGGAAAAAAAAGGAAAGGAAAAGAGGGGAAAAAAAAGGAAAGGAAAAGAGGGGAAAAAAAAGGAAAGGA
>JANHGO010001741.1:0-32856 GCA_024606505.1 Aquila spilogaster
TGTCCATTTGTAAATTGTTTTTACTGTTTATACATACTTTTCAGACTGCCTTTCTTTTTGTAATTTATGGAAGGTTTATAAATGAATGATCAAAGCTTCCCCATTGTGTCTTCAGATAATAATGTAAATTACTGTAAGATACCGTGTGCTAGATTGTAACATTTAATTAAAGAAAATAACTGGCCTAAATTTGTGGTAAAGTACTGTGTGGGTGTGTGCATGTGTACAACTGTTGTGTATTATATTTTATATAAATAAATAATTTGATATTTTGTAGAGTGCAGTATGTTTCATGAATCTACTATATCAGCTGCTTGATCATTGTGTTAGCCTTCCCTCCCCTTCTAAAGGATTAGACACAAAGGGCAAGATACGTGCCCAGGGAGCAATTATTAAGCATGCAGTAATGGTGCAGGCTATGTGTTCAAACACTGCACCCACGTGGAGAAGGAACAGTCCGCAGTGACCGTTTCCTACCTTTCCGTAGCTGACTAAGGAAACAGCTGCACTAGCTCCGCTTCTGTTGACCTCAAATGATAGAAACCAGATCAGAATGAATACAGGTATAAATAAGTGATACGTAACTAGGAAGAAATACAAAATCCTAAGCACCGAATAGGGAAAGCTACCACTCTATGACATCAGAAAGACCAAAATATTTGCCAAAAAAACCCTATGCATCTTTTCATTACAAATTTCACGTGGAAGGAAGAGGTTGGTACAGTTCTCTCAGACTAGGAAAGAAAAAAACCTGAACTGAATACAAGTTACAGAGCTCCCTCATTTTTCAGAACTGTCAACAGCTGCTAGAGTTTACTGTAGAATAGAGGCTCATCTAAATGCAAGACTCCAGGGCTTTCCAGAGATAAAGAATTCTTAGAAAGTTATGCTAGCATACATCACAAAGCATGCCCAAAGCCCAGTCCTGAAGTACGTACGCAAATACATCTAACACAACCAAATGAGCAAGGATTACAGCAACAACTTTATTTAAATCTCACAAAGAAAAGGAACAAGCTTCAGAACAAGTTAGTTTAAAAAAAACAGCACTAATCCAAATTCTTCCATATGCGCCTAGTTTGACTCTGCGCCTGGTAATGCAAAATCTGAAATCAACTTTCATCAACACAACTGCTACTTGCTTTACAAATTAAGCTATTCCTGCTGAACAGTTACCAATGAAAATCCTAGAAGTACAATACAAACCAAGGCCTAAGCACTTCCCATTACTTGGAACTGCACAACCAAAAAAAAAACCAAACCATGAATAGTAAAACTATCTACTTTTGTGCACATCAGTGCACTGATACTCTTTGTTGGAAATTACTTTTCTCATTTAACAACCATGCAATTAAACAGTGTCAACCAAGAAATTTAGTTCATTTCAGTTATGAATTTGCAACTGAAATGATTTACTCATACTGTGTAGTCAATATGAAGTTACAAGACTAAGAAAAAGCATGTCAATAGGATAGTCCACGCTAAGTCACACAGCCCCCATAAGAGCATTCAAGCTTAGTCAAAGCCATTGCTTTTTTGTGGAGAGAATAGCCTTAGATAATAAAGGTGTTCCTATAGCTGTGATAAGATACAGAAATAATTTTGCCTCTGACACTCATTCCTGAAACTCTGGTATGCACAGAACTTCCCTCTCAGCTATGCCAGTTTGAAGACATCCCACTTCACTTCCCTCTACTCCTAGGGAAGACACAAGTGAGCACAAGACAGTTTCTAGTTGGTCTGCAAATCACTTACAAGGGCAAGTATTAAAAACTCTTCCACAGGTTTTGCAGCACTATTAAAACAAAGCCTTGATAACCAAGAATGTCTGATAGCCTCTTTTTAAGATATGAAATAGTTTAGAAGACAAAATTTTGCCCTCATTTTAACAGCCAAGAAAAACAAGGAAGCAACAATTGCATTTTGAAAAGTAAAAGTGTAATGTGCTAGCTGAAAAAGTTTGGATTTTGGTCTGCATAACTATATAACTTGTATGCTAAAGATAATTCTGTGTAAGACTTCCCCAAAACATAAATAAAAATAAGAACAACTAGTAATCATTTGTGAAGAATCCCAGAAATGCTTTAGTAAATAAGTATTAAAAAAAAAATAATAAAAAATAGTCATTATAGCAAGCAGAGACCTATTCAAAATGCAGATATGCTATCTCAAGCTTTTTCCTGCTACAATGAAAATAAAGTTCACAACTGCACATACACACGTCTTAAGAAAAAAAGAAAAAAAATCAAACAACACCAAAACAAAAACAAACAACAACAAAAAACCCAACCAAAGCGCCACGCAAAACCCCAGACAATTCTACATTCCCAGGAACTATGCTACTTTTTTTAGCTGATAACTCAACTTCAAAGATAGTAAAGCCTGTCTGAAAGCAACAGGTTTGGTTCTCTGTGAATACTCTGACCAACAAGGAAAGCCAGTTTATGAGCATATTGGCAAGGAGCAGGTACTCTGATAACACCCTGCAGAAGAGAAGAAAAAAAAAAAATTATTTTCAAAGTCATTTAAATAAGCATGCATTCACTGTAACAAAGAGAGTCCTGGAATTTAAGTCTGGATACATGTAAAATTTATGTTCCCTGTAGTTTATGCCCATTTGTGAAAACATTACATACACTGAATACATTAAAAAAGCATGCTTTATAGAAGAGCAGATGCAAAAACACTCCCAACTCCATTCCCGTCCTCACTCCAAAAAAGCCTCTTACACAGGTTTACATTTGATGCTGGATCTCACAGCATCAAGGTGGGACATGGGTAAGTCGTGAAATATTTATGATTACTAAACTGACAAATCTAAAGCCCACCTCAGGCATGACCTCACTGTGTCCTGATCTTGGTATGCAATAGAGGAAGCTTCAAGGGAAATGGAGGAACACAGTTCCATCTCCACACAAAGAAGTATTTCCACAGGTGAGAAACAATCATTTCAGTTTTGCTTTTGACATAGAATTTGGGTGTAATACTCAAAACAACAAGTATTTACTAGTAAGAATAAAAATGACTTTAATCTTCAGACTTTAGAGACATCATGTAATTATAAAATGTCTAGTTCTCAAACCACCACTCTAGGTCAAGACGCATACTTGCAGGCTTTTTGGATCTGCATGGGTGTTTTAAGGACACCTTTTTCTACCTTCTTGTGGGTTGTTACTGCATAGAGATGCACAATCTTAGAAGAAAAATATTATCATTTCCCAGAGGAAATACTTACCGACCAGTTATAGTACATGTGGCAAAGTTTGTAGGTTAAACGTTGTACATGATCTGGTTTCAGTTTGCCTGTGTCATAAATTACGTTGTAATGAGTGGGTGCAACACAACCATTTCTCACTGCCTGACTCACAATAAAAAAATCATACCTGTAATAGAAAAAACAAAACCCCGGAAGTCTGATACAGAAAGGGCTGCTTTCCGTAGAAAAATGCAAATCCTCAAGAATTTGTCTTACTTATTTTCTTCAAGTCACTTTATGGATATTTGAGTAAACTGCAAAAGTATGCCTATGTTTTGGTCACAAAATAATCAGTTTCCTCTATTTCTGAAAGGCCAGGAGATCTGGAAGAATGTGAATAATCTTATTATATGGAACAGGTCTTAAGACCATGAAGATCTTAACCATTCATCATATACAGTCTTCCTCCTGATAACCACCCTGCACATGTACTTAGCTTATGCTCCTCATTTACTCTCACACCCTGAGCCATGTTTGGATGTTTGTCACCTATTGCAACACTTCGGACACCTGCAGCCAGTTGGTAAAACAGAAAAAAGAAAGGCAAAACTACCTATCAGAACTGTGTGCTGCCACAGATGACTGCATTGCTCCCTACGCACTTCAGCGTCCCCTGACCGAAGTCAAACCTTTCATCATATACTGAATATGCTTTGTATTTCCCACATACCTGACCTAAGTGCCATGGAGCGTGACTTACAAAAATGTTCATTAACAGCTAGCAAGTGAAGTCAATGAGATCTGTGTACATGTGCTACCTACACACAAAACTGTACAATTCTGAGTCTTCTTCTAGTGACTTCCTAGCCACCAAAGAGTATTTCCAACACTGGCTCATAAAATGCACCCTTACAAAGTAACAAAATTTATGTGCAACGTCACAACTACAGCCAGACAGAATTTAATTTCAGTTAAGGACAGCTGGGCAATCCTATCAATAGGTACTCATTTGGTACTAAACCTTTAAAAATCAAAAAAAGAAACACCAAAAAGTGAAACAGACACATGCTTAGTTAAAAGCATATGTAATACTCGGATATAGACAAATACTGCATATTGGAAACCATGAAATACTGCATAATAAATTAATGAAATTTAAGCTTGTCCATTTCATCTACACAGCCACTATAATTTCTTTTCACATGGACAGAAGCGTGGAAAGCGTTCTTCTACTCGATCCCACAGTCAATTTAATATCAGATATATTTCCTTTGTTATCAGGCTGCCAGCAAACAGAAGAAGTGTTACCTCTTTACTAACTTACCATTCTGGTCTGGTAACCTCCACGTCAACAACAGTACCAGGGGGTGGGTTTTTAAGTGCTCCACCACACTGTGCAAAGAACCTGGTATTCACTCGTTTCTTCACAACAATCACAGTAAGTCTTGGACTAAAATAAATGAAAATAAAAAAAAAACCAAAACTATCCTGAAAAACCGCTCTGAGAGTATTTCAGGAGCGTATTCTCTAGAGCTTCAAATTTAAAGCAATTTTAGAGTTCTCCAGGGCATTAATTTCACATACAAATATTCACTAATTCATTGATTTAGATTAAATAGGACATTGTTCATAACTTTAGATATTTAGTTTCAGGTGCAACTTTGATACTATTTCTCACCAATGTAGCTTATATTTAACTTCACAGGGAGACACAAAACAGACCAAAAAGGGATCTTCTAAATAAAGATCTGATTTCTACCAGCTCTCTACCTCATCTTTTCATATAAAAAACCACTGTGTTTTAACAGTATTTTCAGTAAAGAGCAAGCAATTAACAGAAGCTAGACAGAAGTAAGCACTTCAATTCCTACTAGCTATAACTTGTTTTGTGTCCACTTGCCTGCAGCATCAGGAAATATTTTCATTTTTCAGAGCAGATTAAGAAACCAAGTCACTGCAGTTGATAAGTTTTAAAGCAGAATGTTGAAAACTGTGCAGAACTAACTGACTGGACAATAGATAGTCCTTTCAGAACTGGGAAGAAAAAAATGGACCTACTGGACACATGTGATAGTAATCAAGCTATGATCAACCAGCTGGAAAAAAGTATTAATTACCACATGCATCAAGAATGCCAAAAGAGTATATGTGTATACGTGTGCATCGAATACTCATGGTGCACGTACTAAAAACTTTTCCTATTACATTACAAGTTAGGTATCTCAAATCATGTAAACAATCATCAGAAAAGCAGTTATTTGAGCTCAAGTAAAAATAAATAAGGATGAAAAGATGACACAATCTTAATCTGTAACCACTTTTTGTATCCCAGTGTGTATTTTTCTTGCAGTATAAAAAGGGTGTTGGCAGAAACAAACTTACTTGTAGTCTTTTCCAACACTCTTCAAGCAATCCAGAAATTGAGGCACTTCGTAATTAACCAAAGTATTTAGTTGTCCATCTCCTACACCATCACGATACACAATAATACGAGACGGCAAATAATTATTCCACTTGAACCAGTCTCTTAGAGCAGCTTAAAAAGAAATAAAAAGAGTAAAAGCTGTTAGCTATAATGACAATTCATTCCAAAACAAAAACGGACTTTCATTATTGGAAAAACCGCAGTAAGTTTTGAAACCTGAGGTCTTCAGTCTTTCAGTAACTTGAAACAGGTATGCATCATGATACACAAATGCTACCTGCAAAAAGAATTCTGGTTTACCTGTGTACCTACAAAAAAGAACGAACCTAAGAAGATTAGCTACTCCGCTGGCCTCTCGCACAGCAAGGAGCTGTCATCCTTTAAATTTGTCTGCTTTAAAGCATTCTTTGAAGCGTGTTGATAAGTAGTATTTAATTATTGTTAAGAAACATGGGAATCAATGAAAGAATGTACACAAAATGCTATTAATTTTCAGCAATATTTACAACTGTGTTTTTAATCTGTTTTTAAAGTGCAACTTGGTAACACCTCCCCTCAAGGCAGCTGAGGAGGTGTGTTTTGAGGAAGCTAAATTGTCATTCGTTAGATCTGACTCAACAAGGCAGAAAGCTTTCCCTTACTTTGCAAGCAGGCTTTGAGCCCATCCACAAGTTCTTGCCCACGACCTTGAACAACACAGCGGGAGAACCACCTGTGAAGGACAAAATAAAAGATGACCTTCAAAGTATTTCCCAGGCTTACTTCAATGAAGTTATTTTTAAAATGGCTATGACCACTTAGTCTTTATGGCTATTGTGGGTCAAGGCAGTCAAGCAAGAGTTAGCATACCATCAGAATATTTACCTCGCAAAGCCCCTGTGGTAGACAAATGCCTTAGCGCCATATGCAATTCCTGTCAAAAAACTTTCACACAAGTCAACTCAAAAGGCAGAAAAGCCTGTCACCCTGATGCCCTCTATTCATCCCAGCCTTTGCCCCACCATTTGTCCCCTCTCCCAAGCACTGTGGAAGAAGGACAAGGCTATTCCTTAAGGGATGTAGTGGAAAAAATAATTCATAATAGTTCTTGTTAACAGTGAACAGTAAATCAACTTGGACATTTTCATGATGGCCCACCATATTCAAGCTACTTTTCAGTTAAGAGAAAGATAAAGATTTTTTTTTTTTTCTTTGGCATTCAAATCTTACCGTGTCATTGTTTGATTCAGGCTAGCAACAAATCCTGCAATTGACTGCTTTCCAGATAAAGTGTCGTGGTAACAATCAATTCCCACAACCATTACCTGTTTCAGCTTAAAAGGAATCAATACAGAATGTGTATTAGTACATGAAGACATGCCAAAGCACCTATCATCTCCATCCTGTCGTGCAACAACATCATGACATAAGCTGTGTGGTTTCAGGACACTTAAGTAAACCACAGGCACTGAATTCTTGAATTAAATGTCTCCTTATGTCATATTTAACTTCATGCCTCTTCTCACAGACACAAAGCAAACTACACAGAGAACACTTGATTTTCTTTTTTTGAGGAAAAAGGCTTGCTTTTTAAATAAGGCTCAATAAAGAAAACAGTTATAATTTAAAAAAAAAAAAAAAAAAGAATACTTACTGGGATCTCAACACTCCAAAGTTCTCCACCCATTTTACAGTTCATTTGTAAGGCAATTTTTGTTGCTATGGCCATAGCAGTCTGAGGCTTGCTTAAAGTGCGAGCAATCACACATTGACTTGGAATGGGACAATCTGTACATAAGTATTTCTTGATAGCATCATATTTATCCTTTCGGGAACTAGACAAAACACAAACTGCCTTTAAAGAAAAAAAAAATGTTTTTAAGAAGCTGCATTCTCAGATTTATGTAACAGTTGCAGTTCTTTAGGAAAAGTTTCTTATACTTAAGAGAATATTCAAGAGTTCACAGTGAAAGAAACACCTGGAAAGTTTTAGTGTCTATACTTCAGAGCCAAGTACAAAGGCTCTTTTCCAGAACAATACTCAGTTAGTCTGGAGTTGGAACAGGAGTACAAGAAGGCATGTAGTAGATATGCAGGAGCCAGGAGTTTTATTTCTGAGAATGAATCCCACTAGTCTTAAAACACCAATTACAGAGATTAACATGATTCGAAATTATGGATTCAAATACATACTATGTTTGTGTCAGGGGTAACACTTTGCTGTAAAACCCTTAAGTAAGCTTCTGTTCTATCATCTACTTCAATCCTGAAAAGGAGAGAAAAAATGCTTACAGAAAAAAAACCCAACAGCTATTGAAACTTCAACAAAAAAATAAATGCTCATTATGCACCAGTAATGTATGAAGTGTCACATTTATAGCTATTAATAAACATACAATATTCACACATTTTGAAGATTAAGAGGAATCACCCCCAACTTAGGCTTCCAAGTGCAATGAAATTCAAATTTAAAAGCAAGCACAGGTACTCAAAAGAAGATACTTGCAATGAGAACAAATCAGAATACATCCAAAGTCAGCAAGAAAATACATATTCCTTCTTGTACTAAATATAGCTCCACTTGAGAAGGTTTTGCTCAATGACTATATGTCTAATACTGTTTGGTTTTGGCATGTTTTAACCCCCAGTGAATGCTCTCACAAATAAAAGCATGAGTAAGAAAGTCAGTCACTAGAGAAAACTGAACAATTTGCATACTGAAAGCAACTTTGTTTTATTAAAAATCTCACAGAAGTCGGTAGTGTGACATACTATACTATCTCCTCATTTAACAGCCTAAGCATGCTAACAGATACACCTTAATAAGTATAAAATGATTTTTCCATCAGCTTTCTAAGGACACTTACATGGTTGCCTTGTTCATTCTGATGCCCATAGATGGCGTAACTTTAAACAGATTTTGAAGTAATGTATTAGCAGTATCATAGTTGCGCCGTGTATATATTAATAACCAGTTGTCCAGAGGCTTTGCACAGATTAAGGGAGCTCCCCTAGTTTCCTTTGACCAATCAGCAAACTGAGGATTGTAATTAAACTGTAAATAAGAGATGGTAGAGAAAGAAAATCAACACTCTACCAAACAAGCTATACCACAACTACTTCCTAATACACCTCAGGAACAGACTGTAACACTTCTGCCAAGAACAAATGACTTGATTTTTATCTGTTCTTTTACTGCTGTTGTCACTAACTTAAAATAAGCTCTACCTAGCCCTTTCAAGAAATCCTACACTCTTCAAATGTTTCATTCATAATTATGCAAAGATACTTATGATTTTTAGCCCAGATAAGTTGTTACTATTTGCTGCACATATTTTGTGCTACAAAGACATAGCTGTTTATGTATTGACATATTTTTCTCCCATTTTTCTTTTTAGTAAGGTAACTTCTTGAGAAAAAGAAAAGTAACTATTATAAAGAAGATATCAGATCATTCAATAACAAGAATAAAAAAAAGCTTTACCAAATACACAGATATACAGATCAAAATTCCATCTAGCATCCATTCAAAACAAACAAAAGATCTCTAATACAGAGCAAATATATAATGTTTTATGGCAATCTATGACTTAATTGAAATCTAAGTTATTCATACTGAAGAGTCACCCCACGTTTGAGTGAACAGATACTTTATGTGTTCTATCTACTGAACTGAAATAATTGGTGGCTTTTCATTTGAAAGCCTTGATATTTTAATAAATGGAAACTAGTTAGAAACATCTCTAGTCTCCTATCTGAAATGACTTTGTTTAGACAGAGGGACCTTTTTGCAAGGAAGACACTATCGTAATGCAAGCCAGAAAAATCTTCAGGGTGTTCTAAACAGGAGACTTGCAAACTTCTTAAATTGTTTACAAGTCTCCTGTTTGGACAAAGTCTTGTGTATAACGTTTTCACTCATAATCCTTCATTTATAAACCAACAAGTAGTTTTTCCTCCCTTAAGAACTTGCTTCATTAGTGACAGATCCAGAAGACTCTAGAAGTTGTTTTATTTACCACATTTCCTGATTGAAGGATCTTTTCTCCTTGAACAACTCTTCCCGTAAAGGATAATAAATTAGAATCAAAGCTTAAACCCCAGTCTCGGAGTTCCTTCTGAACATTGTCATCTCTGTTTAAAAACAAGATTTAAATTAAAACAAAGAAATTTGTTCTTGCTGAGACTTTTCTTTTTTAAAACCAGTAAGATTTCCAAAGTTTTGTTGCAAGAAATAAGTTTATCATACAAATTTTTCATGACAAAGAAATACCGAAGATACTAAGGTAGCATACTTTTGGATGTAGTCAATAAGTTTCCCAATTTCACGTTGCCTTTGCTCAGGTGGCAGTCGTGTATGAACAGCCAAGTCCTTCATCATATTAAAATCATTACGCATCTTCTCAGTTAATCCTGTTAACAGCAAAATCTTTTTCTGAGTACAAGTTAGACTAAGGACTAAGAAAAGTAAACTTGCAAATCATGCAGATTAACTATGCATGTACTGCAGACACGTAAAGTGGTGTCAGTAGCGATCAAGATTTTCAGCTACTCCGTGTACATACATTCCTATCTGCATAGAAAAAAAATTCTGGATTTTTGCACTTGAGAGGAAACCACACAGGACATGCAGCTCTTTATTTACATTTCTAAAGCAAAAAAAAACAGTGCTGAGATGGACAGATACTGCTAGTGCAAAGTGAGTATCTCAGAGGAAAATACCCATTTCCGTATCTTATAAAATTATCAATTTACAGTAAATTCTCTTTTTCAACAAAAGTTCTACCACCAAAAAGCTCCACAAGTTATCAGTGGGCCAATGTTGAACATGATACATAAAGACTATGCAATATCGAAACACCTCAAACTTTTCAGCCTCATTTAAATTAATATCTAATCTTTT
Organism: Aquila spilogaster; assembly: GCA_024606505.1. Classification (NCBI taxonomy): domain Eukaryota; kingdom Metazoa; phylum Chordata; class Aves; order Accipitriformes; family Accipitridae; genus Aquila; species Aquila spilogaster. Next base: position 10,504 of record JANHGO010001741.1, read on the forward strand.
AGCTACAAAACTTGTTTCTAAGCTCACATTTATACAAAAAAACCCATTTCTACTTAACTTGGCAAGAAGCTGCTGTCAAAATACCAGTTTCAGTAGGCATTATGGTTTGACAGATGCTTTGATATGAATAAATGCTACAGTACCTGTTAGGAAGCACAGCTCTGGAATTAGAACCACAGGTCCTGGCATGATGGTTCCTCTCCTCCTCCTAGACTGACTGATCAAGACAGGCTGGTTCAAGTCAGTAATTTCTTGATTATATTGCTGTATTAAAAATATGTATTGTATGTTAGTTTATTCATAACAAACACTCACTTTTCTTAGTAATAATGGTCACTTTAGAAAATGAGTATTTTTCCTAAAACAAACAAAAACAAAACAGAAGCAACAAGCAACATTTTCCAGTTAGCACATCTAACTTGAGAGGAACTGGTTTTGTCAGAAAAGGTCAAACAGGGAAGCCCTATTCTCTCTATTGGTGCCACCAAATTATTGAGTTGTAAGTGACAACAGAAACAATGCTTCTGCCTTGCTTGAGGCATTATCACCCAGAGTACCTAACTCAAAATTAGGGTGCTTATTCCAGTTCACTAATGGACAAGGTTCCTGCTCTCTAGAGCAATTTAATTCAAGACATCACAAGAATCAAACAAGATTCCAAGTGAATTTTCTGAAATTTAACCCTCCCACAAGTTTTCCTTGCATCTGGCAAGAGTTGGTCTGTCTAGCAATTGCTAATTTAGTTTAGAAAAAAGAAAGACGACAGAAAAAGGTGACACAGGCTGACAGTCAACAAACATACTTCATAGTTTGACTTTTTTTTTTCTGAAAGAGAACCACACCTCAGAGACCTTGGATCTACCCCATCTCAAGGATAGCATTTACAAACAGAAAAGTGAGATCACACAGCAAAGGCAAGAAGGCAGAGAAAATTTATCATTTATAAACTCCATCCTGAACTAGAATGGATAACATAAGTTTTGCTCCTAGCTTATTAAGTCCTATCCTGTTTTACAGTTGAAACTGATGTGCAGAAAGTTACAGTTACAGTGGTAGGCCTCAATGGTAGAGAAGGTTAAGCTATGGAAGACATAGATAAACTTTGTCTCAAAGAACCAGAAGTATCAAAGAGGAATTTCTCTTAAGATGACTGCGCATATATTCCACTTCCAGTAAACTATCAGCAAACTTGCCGATGGTACGCTCTGCCCCATCATCCAGATCATTAATAAAGATGTTAAACAGGATTGGACCCAGTATTGACCCCTGGGGTACACTGCTAATTACTGGACTCCAGCTACACATCTTGGCACCAATCACCACCCTCTGGGCCTGGCCATTCAGCCAGCTTTCAATTCACTTCATTGTCTGCTCATCCAGCCTACACTTCACCAGCTTCTCTATGAGCATCTTAAGGGAGACAGTGTCAAAAGCCTTACTGAAGTCCAGGTAGACAATATCCACTGCTCTCCTCTCATCTACCAAGCCAGTCATTTCATCACAGAAGTTTATCAAGTTGGTCAAGCATGACTTTCCCTTGAAGCCGTGCCAACTACTCCTGATGACTTTCTTGTCGTTCATGTACCTGGAAATGGTTTCCAGGATTAGCTGTTCCATCGCCTTCCCAGGGATCAATGTAAGGCAGACTGTCCTGTAGTTCCCTGTGTCATCTTCAAGATAGGAGTGACATTTGATTTCCTCCAGTCCTCAGGTGCTTTTCCCTATCACCACCACTGTTCAAAGACTATTAACAGTGGCCTCACAATGACGTGAGCCAGCTGCCTCTGTTACTTGTAGGTGCAACCCATCAGGGCCCATGGCCTTAGCTATGTCTAATTTCCTCAAGTATTCCCTGACCTGATTCTTTTCCACCAACGGTATATCTTCCTTGCTCCAGACTTTTCCCTGGTCTCTAAGGCCTTGCTAGTAAAGACTGAGGTGAAGGCAGCATTCAGTACCTCATCTTTTTCCACATCCTGTGTCATCAGGGGCCCCGACTCATTCATAGCAGTGGGGTCAAATTTTCCCTAGTTTTCCTTTTGTCACTTATGTACTTACAGAAGCCCTTCCTGTTGCCTTCAACATTCCTGGCCAGATTCAATTCCAGCTGGGCTTTGGTTTTCCTAACCTCATTCCTGCATGTTGGGACAATGCCCCCGTATTCCTCCCAGATTACCCGTCCCTGCTTCCACCTTCTGTATGCTTCCTTTCTGAGTTTTCCCAGGAGCTCCTTGTTCAACCATGCAGGCCTCCTGGCATTTTTGCCTGACTGACTACTCATTGGGATGGACTACTCATGCCGAATCATGATGCGTAGGTTACTTACTGCTCTCAGATTACATAGTATCCATTAAAAATAAAATTCTATTTAAAAAAATTATGAATTACAAATCCATGCATCATATGTAAACTCTAACAATGCTCTAACATTTCAAGTTAAAGCATAATGCACACGCTGACAGTTAAGTTTCCATACCCTTTTGTAGTAGTCCACGTAGCTGATCTCAGAACCATCTGCTTTTCTAAAGGTACACTGTGGATTGGCATCCCAGTCGATGTCATCAACTCTGTATGTTCTGTTATTGTACCTAAATAAACAATTTAATCAGTTGGGCTTTTTTAAATCTTAACTCAAACAGTAAAGAAATAGAACGGCAGGATGAAAAAGTTAATAGCAATACTCATGCAAGAGGAAAGTTTTGCTCTTAGCAGCAGCAGTAACTTCAAGTTTTCAATTGTAACAGGCTATCAATTCTACTAAAAGCTAAATTGTAATAAACCCAAATGAAAACAGAACTAATCCAATATGTACTTCCTGCTTTTGTAAATGCTGTCACCTCGATTAGTTTGCTAGCTTGACAATGATACAATTTTCATGCTTTCTGATGCTTCATTGTATACTTCAGGACACGGAACATCCCCCAAAATAAACAGATGTCTAAGACGACAAGAGTCCAAAGAGACTTACTTCGTAAGAACAATTAAACCTATCAGCTCTTTAGCACAGGCATCTCTAAATCTTTGCTCTTCAACCTGGTAATACAGACTGTACATAAAATCCAACACTGTTTCACTGCGAAGAACCTTATGGCTCACATCTGTACATAACATAATGCTTTCCTCATACTGGAGGATAGAACTTGTGAAGCCCGGCCAAACCATCAACCTGCCAAAAGAGAAGATACAGAATCTTAACATGCTTTAAAGCATCTCTATTCTCACCCCTTGAGTTATTTCTGTCCACCTTCCCAGACACTAGAAAGTAGTCAAGACACAAAGAAACCATTATCCAAATATGAACAAGCTTTAAAGATTGAATGATTTAGCAATGTAACTGAAGTGAAAGAAAGGATGCCTCAAAACGTAAGAAATCCATTTCACGCTATTAGTCTTAAATATCTTACATTAAAGTGTCTTGAATACCTATACACTTTGTAAGAGAAGAAGACCAACAGTTTATCTAGTAGAACACTGTCCAGTTTCTTCCATCAACCAGGTTACGTAGGCTAGGTTAATGGCAAGGAGTACACCACAGCCATGCAATTGGGCCCCAGTCAAACTCAAGCTCAAGCTTACTAACTTGTACAACAGGCCTAGGGCTAGCCAGAAGCATCAGTCACCTTGTACAGGATTCTGGCAGGGAACAGGGACAAGACATGACAGCTAGAAATAGGTGCATTCTAGAACTACCCATCCAGTGGGGTATGGCCAGATATGAATTTAAATGGCAGATTAAATGGCCTTCAGAATGAAGGCTGGACACTCCTGAGCTTCAGAATTAAAGCATTCAGAGATCTCAGCCTTACAGACATTTAAGCAAGGTTTCTGATATTGGAGTAAAATGTAATAGTAGAACACACACTGGTAACGAGTAATGATATCTTACACATAGAAGAAACTAAGTTAGGAGAATAAGGTCTCATGCTTCCCAGAAATACCAGGTTTTAAGTCCATGGATTTATTACATGATAAACCACCAGAGCAGTATCAAAATATCATCCTTTCCCCCTGCACCCCTCCTAGAGCATCCTTTTTGCCAAACCTGTGATTAGGGATGCTGATTGGGTCACTGGGGTTGTAATAATTGCGTCCAATCTGCTGCAAATTCAACATCTTCAAAAGCCTGGAAGTTGAAATACAGATGTCATTTACCATTATTATTCAGCTTATCAAACTACGCATGGTCCCATCCCTCTGCACAACCTCATTTTTTTTCACCTGACTGGAGAAAACAGTCACAAATGTGAACTTTTGATTAAACTCAATTTAGAAAGGCCCTGAACACTTATTAATGATAATTAATCAGCTGAGAATAAGTTAGCATACAACCCAACCCTTTACCAACCAGTTGAAGGTAGCAGTCTAAACAAGCTACATTTCAGATGAACCAGGTAGTCCAGGTACCAAGTATACATGGAAAGACCACAGCAAAAAGTGTAATCTGCCAGTTCGAGGTCCTGCACTACTATTTGCTTTAAGAGGCAAATCCACAGACTCAAAAGGAGGGCAGTGACAGGACTAACTGCCTACAAGTTAGCACCCCAGCGTGAATCTGCTTGCTCATAGAAAAGGTATAAACATTTCACGCTAGCATGTGCCAGAAACATGCATATAACTGCACATTAAAATGTCGCGAGATGTGGTTGGCCACATAGTAACAGTAGCCTCAAAGGCCTAAAGATTTACATTTGTAATATTGATTTGTAGTCCATTCTTTGGAAAGGAAAAACTTAAGTCAGATATTTTTAGAATTACTTCTTATAAAGACATAACTTGGACAGCAAACCTTCTAAAAATGATGTTGTAAAATTGCAGACATGTAGGCGAAGTAGGTGGCAACTCATTAGTCAACGTGATTGTTATCTTCACATTCTCTCCATTTCGAGTCCTACTAAACACTTCAGTAACCTGAGAAAGTGAAGTTAGGTTAACAAAACTAGAGGCAAACAGGGCTATATCTGGACTTTGCTCCATTAATATCAAATTGGACTTGTACATTAAGATTCTAAGTAATAATTCAAGCCTTAGCTGAAACAGGAATTTGATTTCCTACTATGACTGTAAACTACAACCTAAAATGTTTCATTCATTTGGGTGAAGATGACTAATGGAGTAGAATGCAGGCTATCCCCAAAGCAGCTGAATTCAAGATGAAGACAGGGAGATCACTTACCAATTACCATCGCAGGAAAAAGACTCAGCTTGAGGAAATAAACTTAATATATTGCCTATTAATATATATTTAATTACTGATTCAGGTACTGGGACGCAAAAAGACGAACTTTAAAACACACAGTGAAAACATCTTCCCCATCTCGCTTTTCCAGGCTCAACTTCACTCTGGACTCCTCTGCCCCCTCTGTTAACACAACTGGTTACACTCAACCCCTTCAGTAAGGCAAGCGAGTGGCTCAAGGGGTGGAGGGGGGTGGAGGGGAGGCAGGGGTTACCATCAGTACATAGCGTTTTCCCTCTGCTCCTCCTTTCTTCTCAGATTTTTCTTCTGCTCTGGCATTTGTTCCCCACAGAGGTGCCATCAACTCTGCTGATGGGCTCAGCTTTGGTCTGTGGTGGGTCCATTGTGAAGCCAGCTGAAAATGGCTGCATACAGAACAGGGCAGCCCCTAACCTCTTCCCACAGGGGCCACCCCAGACCCCACCAGCTACCAAAATCTTGCCACGTACACCCAATACATCCACCCTTTCAATTATGTTGGATGTTAAGATACAGAAGTTATGAAAAGATATAAGCAGAAAGAAAACTAAAGGAAAAATACTGTCTGTGCTAACCACTTCTGTGCAGAGGATTATTCTAGCCTTTAGAACCTAAGCATTAGAACCAGAAGTTCTCTGATAATAGAACCAAATTTCTCTACACAAGCAAATTAGCTTATATTAATATATTCAATCCAACTAAATGTTGCTCATCAGACATCAATTCTCTAACTTCACCCAGACCAGTAAGAAACAAGTAGCATCATAAAATACAAGTCAAAATAAAAAATAAAATAGCATTCTTGTATCACACCTTTTTCCCTAGTTTTTTTGGCAAGAATAATATTGATCCATCAAATGCATGTGTCTTTCCAATTAGCTCTTCATGCTGAAAGAGCAAAGCTGATCGAAGACGGCGTGCTTCCATCTCAGGACTATAGCCAACATGGTACTGATATAAAGCCCACTGGGGTCGAGACGTCAGACGAAAGTAATTTGTAGTTAATTTTACCATAATACCTGAAGAACCTAAAATAAGAGGCAAACAACTTAGTAGTTACAAAATTTTACCAGCTTATAGTAATTCAACAGCTTTGAGAAATTTTAAAAAACTAAGGCATTCAGACAAAGATTAGAGGTCAGTTGTGTTCTACAACTGTTCTAGCTCAGTAAGCTATAGGAAATGCTCACATAGGCATAGTGTTATCATAGACACTAACCCACTTAGAGCTTTTTATAATTCCTTCAGTTGTCAAGAACACTCTCGCATCAAATGAGACAAGCATTTAGATCAGTAACCTGTCTCCCAAAGGGTTAGTACCAGGTACTAGAGATGAATTTCCACCAAAACATAAACTTCCTTTGCGAACAAATCAATCTTTCTTTACATGAATCATAAACATGGAACAAAAATTAACAGTATCAATCATTAGAGATATCCACACTCCCATTCATACGTGACAAGATGACATTTGTTTTGGTATTTCAAGATTTTTCAAATAAACGAACAAGCAAACAAACAAACAAAGCCACAACAGTAAGAACTAGCTCTAGATCACTCAAAGTATTTCTTCCCATTTTTTCATATGTCATTTCAACTTCTTTTAGACTTAAAGACACAAGCCTAATACAAAAAATACATTGCAGATAATTATGGATCACCTATTTTAATTTGGTTTTCATTACCCATTTTTTTCCTACCTGAAATACAACACCCCAGATGAAAACAAAAAAATCCTACCACATACAAAGCATGTATATTACACTAGAAAACTGTACAGAGCTATAAATAGAAGACAATAAGGCAGCAATACAGCTGCCTACAAGGTACAGCAATCCATGATCTAGCATCAGCATAGCTCTACATAGAAAATCTAGGTGAGAAAGAAAACAACTATACTGCTTCTGACCCAAAGTGACTTGAGCAGAACTAAGACCTACCATCCCTGGGCCTGTGGCATGCTGCACTTATTCAACTAAGCAAAAGTGGACTACAGTTGCTGTTATATTGTTGTGATGTCTCACAGAGTCACTTGCAATACAAAACTATTACCAGCACAGAACCTGCACTGTTGAACATTAAAAAGGATTGCGTTCTAGCAAGAAGGCAGGACCATCATGACAGCCTGCTTTCACTTCTTTTCATATGCATGATTTCATCTCAAGGGAAGAAGCATATCACCTTTTATTTAAACCAAAAAGTTTCTTCAGAAAGGTCTCAAATTCCACATTTATTACAAGATCTTTACAAATTTGGTTAGGTCAATGTGTTACAAACCAGAACTTCTAGAAGCAAACCTACAGAGTCCTGAAGAGTCCTGCTTGAAGAAGTGCAACATACAAGGATCATCATTTATGTCTAAATAGTTGCAATTTAAAATGCTACACAACTTCTGTCTGAAGCAGTGTGCCATCAGACATGTCATCTTACTGTTCCTCTTCAGATATTGGGAGCAACTTATATCTTTTTTTCCAGTACACAATGATGATTTTTTTTTATTTGGCTCTCTAGGGGATACTAAAAGCAGAAACAAAGCAAAACTATTTTTCATTTCAACTTGCTTATATGTCTATAGTCTAATTGAACATACCAGTTTTTGATTCTTGAACATGTTCTATGGCTTGCCGAGTATTTATCCCAAGGTCATGGAAATCTCTACGACGTCCACCCCTATCTGCTAAAGACAATTCTTGAAATCCCGCAGAAATCTGTAATCCTATTGTTTTGAAATTTGAGGAAAAGTAATAATTACAGTCAAGTCTTATATACAAATAAGAATTAAATACAACTCAATTTTGAAAGTCAGATATATATCAAATCAAGAGAAATCATGAAATACTAAGTTTCAGCTTTTGCTATGTAGTGAATTAATCTTAAAATAGCATTCAGGTAACACATATTAACTTCCTAAGATTTACAGACAGTTAACTAGTAAGCAAACAGAACAGCTCACTAGCCAGATGAAAAAAAAAAATGTAAACCCTCCAAATCAATAATCTCTTCTGCAAATACAAGGAAGATTCCTTCCATTTCACCTCCAGCTGGCACCAAAAAGTTTAAATACAGTGTTATCATAGAATCATAGAAATTATGTGAAATAGGTAAGAAAGTTTAATTTCCTTATTAAGACTCAAGAAAAATAATTAAACATCAAGATGAAATGTACTATTGATATTCATGCAGTTAATTGTGACAAGTGCTATCTAATTTATTTTTTTAAACTATTTTGATAGAGGAGATGGTACAGATGGAGTTGGAGCACACTGAAGATAGTTTTCAAAATTCCTGGTTCAGTTATACTGCACCTTAGAATGACAATACTGTCATCACAAGGTATGTACAGTGAACTTTGCTCTTTGGGCAATGAACTTTTTCACCCTTTCTGACCTTCTGGCCTTCTCCCATTCCGGCCTTGTAGAACACTCTGAGAGCCTCTCTGTCGTCCATGGCCACCAGGTTCTTCTGATATTGATGGAGGAACACGTGGCTGCTGAGGCTGCCGACGGCCAGGTTGCTGACTTGGCAAAGTTTGTTGAACCTGCAACAGTTGGGAACAACTCTTCCTACTGCAACTGAAGAAACAGCATACTTCCAAGACTACAGCTAAACAAAGTCACTAACCAAGTACAGAATGCTCGAATATCCAAGTGTAACAGTTGCTTAAGTTTAAATCTTTCTTCCTATATTAATGAGCAGAGTTATTACTTTGTACTTCAAACTCCAAAATAATGGGGTTCAGGAAATTTTTTTGTCACTTAATATTCATTAAACTAGTAGCAAATGCAAATGTTCTCTTTCCAAGCTCTAACTAAAATTTCTGGACTTCTCATTTTTAACAACCTCTCTGATACTTCAAGCAGCTGACTACTTATTTTATAAAAACAGCTTTTGTAATTTTAGTGTTTAGTGGATAAACAGTATTAAGAAGTGTCATGCCTGGAAGAACGGCAACACACAACCTTCAGCCATGAGCAATCCCACAATTCAGAGTTTCATGTTACCAGATTGCAGTCTGCCCCACAAGCGAGTCCCTCCAGGAATAATCAAGTTCTCTACTTCAAGTGTAAGCAAGCAAGAGGCCAATATCAAGGATAATCATGAAAGCTGAGCTAGAGAGCCAGCCTGGCTCTGTCTTGCCCTACAACATAGCAGTAGGAACCCCCTGAACCAGTGTCACACAACCTGCCAGCAATCCATTGCTGGAGTTCCTCCACTCCTTTGCTCTCAGAGCTCTTGGTACGTGTCTTGTAATTCCCATATGCGTGTTCTGACACTGAACACAGGATCAGTAACTAAGGAGGCCCCTCTGTTGTTATACTCTCCACCTTATTTTTACACATTATAAGATCTGCAAAAGTACACCCTCTTAAGAAGTCTGAAAATACCCATAAGCACTACTGCAAAGATTGAATGTACACAACCCTAAAGAGTACATGTGAAAATTATCAGTCCAATACTATCACAGTAACAGCACATTATCACAAGTTTTGTGCTCCCTGAGTATTCATAAAAGTAGTTCAGGAAAGATCAGTTCTGCTTTGGCTCTCTCACTTATATCCTATCCTTGCCCCCAAAGGAAGTGGCAATGTCACATACATGGATTCTCTAGTCTGACAGCCAGGCACTGAACCCCTCTATTCTGAGCTGACTATATTGCTTTCCCATCCATTAAAGGATCAGAGTAGAGCTCTGTGTCAAGTCATAAACTGAAGGAAGAGTTTATACTGGGATAGGGTTTACTGTATGGGTGGGGGGAACGGGCTTTTCAACAATCTCATTCTTCAAAGAACCACAAGATAATTCAGACTGGAAGAAGCCTCAGGAGGCCTCTAGCCCAACCTCCTGCTCAAAGCAAGGTCAATCGCGAGGTCTGATCAGGTTGCTCAGAGATATATCCCATCTGCAGGGATGCCGACTGCACAACTTCAGTGGGCAACCTGTTCCAGTGCTTGACTGTCCTCATCATGAAAACATTTTTCTTTATGTCCAGTCAAAACAACTCTTCCTTCAATTTGTGCCCATTGTGTCTCGTCCTCCCACCATGCACCATTACAAAGAGCCAAGCTCCATCTTCTTGGTATCCTCCTTGCAGGCTGCAGCCTCCGCATTGGGAAGGACTTCCCAGGGACTGACCAACCTATCCTCTTTCCTACCCCTGCAGCAAGAAAGATGACAGGGTTGTCAGGACATTAGTAAGGAAAGGTAGGCCCCTGACCTCCTTAAATCCCACTAATGCTTTTTGTTAAAAACCTCAGTAATAAGAACTTGGTGTATTACGATACCTCTGTATCAGTCCAGTGTAAAGTCAAATGGTATGGTTCACTTCTACAATATATGGCTAGTTGTTCCCATCTTCCCCTGTGATCAGCACAGATTATGTTCTCACTTAAGCTGAGACAGAGCGCATGCCTAAGCCCTCATTTTCCAAACACTTAATATAAACCCTCTTATTCATTCCACAGCCTCTTTTCAACATGTCTTTGAAATGCTTCTGGAACTAACCCTCTTGGAGGGAGATACATGCAGTCTACATGGTAGAACAGTGGCAGCCTATATAGGAAAAAAAAGCCAAAACAGACTTTTCTCCACTCAGACTGCATCAATATTCACAGTCCATGTGAAGTACCTAAGCCTTACCATTTCCTTTACTTTCCTCTTTAACCACAGCAGGACACTGATACCACCTCCTGACTCCTGCTAACAATTCTATTCAAGTCAAAGAGACCAAGTTTGAAGTAATCAGGTCTTTCAGGTTTATAAATTCTGTTCCAGGTTCAAGAGGTGCATCACTGCTACTGCTAATGCAAGATGCATTTCACTATTTGAGAAACAGAACTGAAAACCACCTTCCATCACGATTTAAACTCATCTGACACTGGCAGAAAATGGACTAGGAACACTCCTCCCATCTAATCACATTCTCAAATGAAAGACGATTATCAATAACTGACAAACTTGAGGAACTGCTTTAAAAAATCTCCACGTATGTGGCAATGGCTGCAAATACAGAAGTATCAGCCATTTTCAAGCTACAGTTTGACTAGGGCATATATGCACAAAAGAAGCCCTAAACACTAGTTCAAACGCAAAGACAGAAAGTCCTTGATATTAAAATTAAAAACATGTCAGGACACCTGCCAGACCCAGGTTCTGCCCAAATACGCATCAATAGCAGCAGCAGCCTAATATATTCTGCATCTCTGCAGGGTATCATAGTGGACAAAGCAAGCTATGAAAATGCCTACCTATTTCCACTAGCTGTATTATGACAACTGTATTATATAATCGAGTACTTGTTTGTAAGCACACAAGAATTTCCTTAATAAAAACGAGTTAATATAACTATACACCTGACATAATATATACATACACACATATATCATCTAATATATATACCCAATATTAAAACAGGAAGTAGTTGAGCTATGACATTTCAAAGCCTAGCTGTGCTCATTAAAAAGAGAACCAACTTACAGGTGCAGCTCCTACAGAAGGACTAGTAGTCTCCAGTGCTGGAGGTCTTCCTCTTGCTCTGGCTCTAGCTCTTCCTGTCATCTTCTAAGACAAACCACTTACAGCATTAGTGTTCAATCTTCTCCTTCCCCCATCCTTATTCCAATAAATATTATGAGCAGCATTATTGCATTTGCCCTTGTTTAATTTCAACCGGTTCAGTAAAATATACCCTCCTCCACAAAATTCCCTGCTCTTGGACCTGCACACTAACACAGCCATAACAAGCAGTGTGGGGAAGTTACAGCTTCTTGTAGTCAAGTTTGAACCCACTGGCACAGCCCACCACAAACTCTGAAGCTGTGAAGAAAGTCAACTAGATTGGAGAGCATGGCAGGATCTGCAACCTCAGCCAAGCATTAACTCAGGGCCTACTCACGTTACTTTCAAGTTACACTTGAGACTCAACGCAGCCTAATCTTTTAACGTTGCCCTAGGAGCAGCGCACGCTTCACCCAAAGCACATGCCAACCCTTACCGCCTGGTCAGCTCCCCGATGATGCACACCAGCCCCAGAGACCTGTCCGTCCCCTCCCGCCCCCCAGCAACCCTTCCTCTCCGCGTGGGCTCAGCGTGTCCCTCCCCACCCCCCCACCGCCAGCCCGGCCGAGCCCTCGGCGTTACCTCAGCCTGCCCCCGGGCCGCCAAAGGACTCTCCTACCACCCCAGCCACACACAACAGGCCGTCCTCTTCACGACGCCACACGACTTTGTTCCCGCTAAGGCCAACAGCCACTCTCGCAGCCGACGGTGCCCGCAGGCCGGTCCCTCGGGCACAAGAACCACCCGCCCGCCCGGCACCGACCGACCCCGACCGACCCCGACCGACCGGCCCCCGCCCCTCAGGCCCACCGCGCCGCGCGCAGGCGCGCACCTCCTGGGCGGCACGCGCTGTGGGTGCAAGGCGGGAACGCACGCTCTGCCCCGATTGGCTCCTGAGGCCCGAGCGCTGCCGAAGAGACCCGAAGGGCGGCGGGCGGAGCCGAAGACGGTCGCAGCGCAGCGCCCGCCCGCTCGCCGTCAGTGCTCACCCCGTCCTTCTTCGGGCGGCAAATGCAACTGTGGCTGGGCCTTTCACCTGATAATACTGACGCGCTGTTCTCCGCGTGGTGAGGTTCGGGGGGTCCTGTCCTCCCCCCCCGTCAGCCCCCGGCGGCCTGTGGCACGGGCGGGCGGGCGGGCGGTCGGTCGGCGCCGCCTCAGGAACGGGCCCCTCGGGCACCGCGACCCCCCGCCGCCTCACTGCTGCAGCGGCCGCTGGCAAAACCGGGCTCCTGATTGATGCTGGTCGCCTTTGGGAGAGGAGAGTTTTCCCGCTAAGAATTATTTCCTCTTCATGCCGTTTCTTGCTTGGAAAGTAAGTTAACCAGAAGGTGGAGCAATAAAACAAGAAATCAAACTCTGAAGTTGTTTCAGTGAAGGACTGCATTTGTCAACAACATCTACAACGATGCCGCTTAAACTTCTTGCTCTTTTCCGGAGATGTACAGAATACGGACAGAAGTTGTTGGCAATGGACACGATGTGCGTAGCGTGGAAACTGTTGGCAGGAATGACTTGACAATCCGATTAAGCATCAACAGTTCAAAACACATAAGCAGCCGTCCTTCCGTTGAGGTAGTTCTTCAGCAGGCTAGCAATCAAATAGAAGAAAAAAAAAAAAGCGCCCTGTTCTAAGTACCAAGGCTGATTCAATTGTTATGATTGCTACAGAGAATCACAGCTTGTATTTTAGATACTTCACAACAGAACTAGCAAATCTTATGACTTGGAAGTAAGCGGCCTTAAGTGGGAATCAACTCCTTAGCAAGCTTTTCCCCGCTTCTGTGGAAAGACAGGATGTCTAGACAGCACCAAGGCTCAAGTGCACGTTTCTGTTGTTTTTAAATGTGCCTTTGCTTAAAGATTAGATGGCTGTGATGTACCTGGAGACCAACTTCAAGGGTCAAGAGATAACATTATCTAACTAAAAACTTACCTTTATAAAAGACCAGTCTGATGTCATGGGGTCATTTACAATTTTTCTGGTACCTGCAGTGAATAGAGGACAAGGTTCCTTTTCCTTGTTCTCTGTTATTTCAGGTGGAAATGGGTGACACTGTTAACATTAATACTTAAATAACACAAATATCTCCTTTTGTTTGATTTAGATTGTCAGTTTGTCCCTAAAGCCAGTTTTGTTGTACTTAATAATGTCAGTGTAGCAACCCACTTAGATTCTCTTTTACAAGTTAAAAAGAAGAGCTTTCAAACTATGAAAGTGTGGATATTGCTGCTTAAAGATAGCTGAAGTACTTTTAGCATGTGGTTTTTACTATTCACATATAAATCCGGATAAATATTTAACAAACTCAATACATACACTTAGATGGGGCATGTCCAGTGCTTTTAAGAGCACTGATTACTGTTTGCCATGGGCCCTTCACCCACAGTGGCAACTTTTATTGCTCTGTAGCCTGCAGAACTCTCCAGTGGGTCAGAGGGTTAAAGCTGCAGAAACACAATATGCAGATTTTCTTGGCTCAGCAGTATTTAAAGATAAACAGAATATAAAGATGTTGTCAAAGTCATTTACGTTATGTAAATCACGAGAAAGCAGAATGTGTGTGTTGGAAATAGTTATGTTTGTTTATTCATTTAAAATATCTGCTGTACTTAATGTTTATTTTTTTAATGCCAAATTCCTTACATTTCACTGCAGAACTTAATTATCTTTAGATGGGAGTTGTTAAAAGTACTGAATCAGGCTGCCCTAACTACAGCAATTCCTTATAAAGTGAAAATAAGCATCAACAATAAGCACCCTCATTTTTATACGTGGGTTGTCAGACAGTTAATTAGTACTTAATGAAAGATAGGTTCCAGTTTGGTTTTCACAGTCTTTCAGACTTGTTTTTTTTTTTTTAGCAATTCAAACCCAGTTAAAACTGTGACTCCACAGGTAGGCTTAATGAATTTTCACAGTCAGAGGGAATGTGGAAATGGCAAGGCACCAACTGCAACAGGTGCATCACGTCCTTAGTCCTGGCTGGTTTCTCAGAAACACTGAGAAAAACAAGATTTTGAAAATGGTAACTGTTTGCATTTTATTTTTTCTTTGTTACCAAAAAATCTACCAATGCTGGACTTCAACATGTCGAAATATCACATGTGAAGTAATTTTTTCACAGCTACTTGGCTTGCACTTTGCTTTGATGTTTGTTTTACCCATGATGCAATTGTTTTTGCCTACTGTCTCCTGTTGCTACAATAAGCCATTTCCCATACATGTCATCTCCAAAGGGGAAAAGACTGCATGGAAACAGAACAAAGAAAACAGAACAAAAGAAAATCAGGGATTTTTCCAAAGGCCCATTTGATGTACAAGTATAAACAGGAAAAAGATGCCTGAGGAGGTAGGAGCAGGAACTGTACTACCAGACAGCTGCTAACTTGTGTAGTTAGTAGCACTTTGGGATTCTGAATGGTAAATAAGTGATTCCAATGCACACAGTGAAGAAAATGCTCACTTCAGTACCTTTAGTGTAATGTTTAAATGTATTGCAAACTCCAAGCAATATAAGTTGAACTCTTACCTTCACGTCTTTCTTGTAACACCAAGTCCAGGTGTCAATAGCTCTTTTGGTTCTAGGCCCAGAAAAGGCAAATACCTCCAGATATCAGAATAAAAAAGTATTGTCTGCTATGATGAAGCAAGAAAAAATAAGGAACACTTCACAACAGAACTCAGCAATTCATACATGAGGCTAGATTTTAAAAAGCCCAACATGTTGCTCCTGAATATTATTAAATATTTGTTAAAAAAATTTCAAATGGGAATTGCTCAAAAATAAACTTTAAAATTCAAGTTCCTGTGGTAGGTATTAAGTATTCACGAATCTGGACCACAGTGGTTTTACATTCTTAATTAGTTTTTTTCTAAAGTGAGAGAAGCAAGGTTTTAAAGACTCACTATCAAAAATAATATCTCATGAGTTAACAGTCTTGCTTCTTCCCAATGCAAGTTTTTAATGTCATATTTAGTTTACTGTAAGTATGCTTGGGATAGAGGAACTGATCTGCCTACACAGTGGAGCCTGGTTTACTTACTACCTTGGGTAGAGTATGGGGGGCAGGGAAACTAGTATTTACATACCAAAACAGAAAGCAAAAGGTATGTTATGGAAAAAAATTGCTACTAAGGAGATAATACCCAACTCACTGCATAACAGATATAATGCAAGCATTTTCTCTCAGGCAGAGGGAAAATATATTTTTCAACTTTATATTTCCTCTGCTGTTCTCTAGTCTGTTTTTTTCATCCCTAATTTCTGTTTTTCCTTCAGATCCTTACTTCTTTTGTTTGAGGCCTTATTTGCAACTTGTCTCAAAACTTCACTCACTCTGTTCTCGGAATCTGTGTAAGACTGCGCTGTTCCACTTGACAACAATATGTTTTGTTTCAACAGAAGCAAACTGGTTTTCTGTTTTGTGTGTTCCCTGTTTATCACTGCAGTTATCACTGCTCATTCCAAGCCCTGTTTTGTCAGACTGTGCCCTGAGCCCCCTTTTCCTGAAGAGAAAATGGCCTCTTATTTACAAATCATAATTTCCCTGCCAAAATTTCCTGTGCTGTATCAACTAAACTCTATTTTCTGTTAATTTCTGCACATTACAATTTCACATCAGTCCTAGCTGACATTTAATTTGTATCCAAATCCTGAGCGAAGTGAGCAAGAAGTGATTTGATGGAAGTTCTCAATAAACAGCCATATTAAATGGAGAGGTCACATTAAACAGATGGGAACAAGGCCTCCAGAAGTTAATACTATAATTAGATTTGTAAAGCGTATTGTATAAATAAGTATGAAATTTTGTAAGATATGGTCCTATCCTTTGTTATCTATACTTTCTAACTAATAAGAGGAGAAGGAGAATTAGTGTATGGAGTATGTTAGAATAGAACTGAAACAGTATTTTGATTCAGATATTATATAGTAAAATATTGTATTATTCCAAAAAGCAATGGGATGTATTTCAGGAGAGAGACTAGCAAGAATTCTCAAGTTTAGATAGATTGATTTCAGCTCATTTAGCAACCCGGTTTGATCTAATTGTCTTTCTATTGCTCTGAACATTCCTGAATTATGCAGAGAATTTGGGTTATGTGATTTAGTGTTGGATTAAAAAATGTCACAGCTTAACTTTCTTTAAAATAGTGTAGAACTTTGTTCACAGTCAACGAAGTTCATTATTTTTTTGTTCAAAGCCCAGCTGCAAGCCTGGAGCATTTCTCATAAATATCAGGAAGTACCCGAAGCCACAGTCAGGATTAAAGAGTTGATCTGAACCTTAGATCTCAGCTTTAAAGCTGTAATGTACAGTGAATTTGGTTTCATGGTAAAGGAAATGGTAATTGCTGAAGTATGTTTTCTTAAGTTGCAAAATCATTTTTGAAATGTTTTCATTGAAACCTCTGTCAGCGCTGTGCATGAGAATGAGTGGACTTGCAGCACAGCATTTATGCATGACCACAGCACTGAATTTGTGTATTGGTGTCACTAATACAGAGACAGAGGCCAGTGTGGCTACTCCTTTGTGCACAATATCAGATCCACAGTCATGATCTAGAGGACTATCTAAGCAAGTGAATTAACAATTTCAGTACACTATTCCAAGAATTTTTTCTGAAAGATGGCTCAAGTTCTTGGTTATGTGGCAAATACACTCTCATGAGAACCAAGAACAAAAATCCACATGATATCCTTAGTTACAAAAGTGCAGAGTAAATTCCTCAGTATAGTAGTAAGGTATTAGAAAAAAGCACTTTGCTCCTGGCTCTCTACAAATACAGAGTCTGATCTGCAGGGCTGAAAGGAGTGGAAGAGCACAACTAAGTATCAAACACGTTTCTACACGTCTTCTACACCTGGGTAGCTGCATCAACCAAACCACACACCCTGTATTCTGTTTCCATAGCAGTTTATTTAATCCAAACATTTTATTGCGTGAAGGCAACTGTCTTTATTGTATTTACAAGGAAAATAAAATATGAACATTTGGTGCTCCCTGACCTTTTGCAGAGGATGTTGCATTTAAACATGTACTTCTTTCCACAAGTGGCAGTATTTACTCATATTCTACTTACTGCTTCATTCATGTAAGTGATCCAGATAAAATATAATTCTTAAGACTGACTGCTGCACTCTTGAAAACTTGGCTTTCTTGGGTACTTCATATAGCAGGTATAAAAGGTATACTTCGTATAGCACTTGCACAAATAGGAAGCATGTTATTATTGCAGTCTACATAAGGAAAGACACATGTCTGTTTTCACAGTTTCAGTGACTCTATCACAAGCTGCCTATAAAGGCAACAGGATTTAGTTAGGGTGCTTGTGAATTCAGTGTTGCAATGATATTAAAACATGGATGAACATTTAAGCCTCTGTTGACCCACCCTCAATTCTGTGGTATTCCATACAGATGGATGCTTTAAGATCCTGGCCAGCAGTTGTAGACCTTCTTCAAGGATTCATAGTTTTCAGAAATTTTGCTAGATTATGTTGAAGAAATTAGTAAGAGTTTCTTATCTTTTCCTCCTATATTTGATTGTCAAGACCTGAAGTCACTTTTGTCATCTTGTGTTGCACCCTCTCTACGACAACATGAATATTTCAGTGGTGTCTTATCACTTAACTTCAGTCCAGATGGAGTCTAGTAAGTACCTTGGAAATTAAATGCATTGCTCCGTATTTAAGGCTGTCATTTTAAATTATTGAACAGCAAAATAATGAAGGCTTAGTCTCAATTTTAAACCTTTTCCTTAAATCTTATTTTAGCATCTCTCGTTTAGAATTAATCAATCACAATGATCTGATATATAATACAGTAAGTTAAAATTAATAGGGCTCAATCTCTACTGCTACATATTTAAAGGAAGCATATTTGTCACTATGGAAAGATATTTCTCCTACATGTAAAATTAATTAAAAATGAGCACCACGTAATAAAGTGATGCAAAGGCTGCATGAGACAGAAAAATGAGTGCATTGTTTCATTATGAAATGTTTCAGCCTAGACCTTCCTCTCAGGGCACACGAGTGAGGCAATATGCTAAACCAGAACTACTAACTAACTGGGAGCACAAGGTACGGTAAACATGTTAACAGAGGCTGCACACCAGAATGGCTTTTTTTTAGGTGCTTCCAAAGTATGGATGTAACTTCAGATACCAAAGATGCATTTCAGTTCAGGATCTGAATACGTTTCTTACTGCTCACTATATCACTAGTTTGGTTTTTGTATTAGTTCACTCTTTCATTTGTGTGCTTGAATTACTGACACATGTCAATAACAGGGGAACTAGCAGGAGTTATTATCTGGACTCTGATGGGAAACAACTCTCACAACTGAACTAATTTTGCTGTAGATAGTATGAGCAACTGATTTTAAATTTCCCTACCTTAACAGTTGGGTCATTTTGGTAACCAATAGCAGGCAGGGCTTCATCTAGTGGGACAGTGGCAGGTTTCTGCAGAGCTCCTAATTTATTCTAAGCACTCCAGAAATAAACACATGGATTTTAATTACCTAAATCGCTTACATGACAAACTTTCCGTTGAGGTACATGGAGGAACAGACTCTGTGTGCTTATAGTGTACAATACAGAACTTGATTACCAAACTGATACTGGAATCCCCTGCTTAGATGCTGCCTATTCTTGAAGGTGCCTAATTTCATATGCACTGAACTTTTTGATTATAGATTTCCTCAGGCACTCCAAGTTACTCTTTTGTACTTTCCCAGCACAAAACTGTCTTGACAAAACTGATCGGGTTCTTTCACCGAAGAGGCAGCTTAGGAGAAAACAAGTCTTTCCAAGTCAGATGCATGCAATCTGTGGATTACATCCATGACAGAACGGGCAAGATGCGGAAAGGCCCGTAAGAGACGTAACCAGGAATGAGCAGCAGCCAGGAATAAGAAGCAGTCACAGTCAGAACATTCACCTACTGACAAGCTAATTTCTGTGTGCTCTCAAATTCAGCCTAAGCAAAAGATATGTGGGCTACATGAATTTTTCCCGTAGGGGCAGCCTAATCTCAGCCATTCTTCATCTTAGACATCTTTCGAGCATGCAGTGGCTTATTTGCATGAATTACCTGTGAACTGAATGCACAGTGAGTCCAGTCAAAAAATGAGAAAGCAAGAGAGAAGAGGGGCCATAAGCATCAGCTCTGCCTTTGAAAAATCTACATGACTTGTATGATCAAAAAGGATGGACACCACTATTTGAAGACAAGAGCTGGAGGCCATTCACTTGAGAGAGGGTTCAAGTGGAGTCTAAGTGGATGACAGTACACTCTTGAAGCCCTGAATAAGGCCAGGAAACAATTTTTGAGAGTGGTGGAAAACAGGACTGTAGCCTCCTCCATGGCATGTGCTAGTGCATGCATTTCAGGCAATGTGGTGGGGGATCTACTGTTACTCTGCAGAGCTTTCCTTACTGAATCAAGCCTGTATACATCTATAAACATGAAGAAGGGGACAGAGGGATTCAAGTCCAGCATGCAGATGTTAGGCTGGCTATTTGGGACTCCTCCTGAGTCGTATTTACTGTGCAGGGGAACTCTGGCCGAGAGCCAGACATCTTTATTACATGGAGACCCTAGTTGCTAAACTCAGGTGCAAAGTTTGTAATAGTTAGTTTCTACTGTAGCTATAAACTGCTTGAAGTGGGTCTTTCAGTGACAGAATTATACAGCACCCAAATCTGCAGGACCATCTCTGAGATGGTCTGGGAACCTCTGTAACCAGCTCTGAAGGGTGTTGGGAATGTACAAATCCCTGCCCGCCAGCACGCAGTGAGAACACAGACAGTGTTTTGCTATGTGTTATGTACACACAGACAGGCAATAGTCAGCTCCCAAAAATGTAGGTCAGAAATGCCCACTACATTCAGACTTCTGTCAAGGGAAACAAAACCCCATCCAGAACACAGAAAGATGTTTTGAAAACAGGTTCTCTTTCACATTGGTTTTTCTGTTTTTCTCATTCTCAAACATACAGTTAACTCCTGCCTGACACTGTGCTATGGAAAGGAGACTGGCAGACACTATAAAAACAGAGTGAATTCTTCCAGCCTCCCAGTAAGATAAAAAGCACCTGCTTCCAGCCCTTAGAAGTCACTAAGTATAGAAGGACACAAATTTTTCCTAAACTTCAATGGTTTAATGGTTTCCACAAACCCAGGCTTATGGTCTTGTAATGACAAATAGAACATCTGGTTGTACAGAGCAAGAAATACAAATCAGTCCCAATACCAAAATATAAAAATCTCTGAGCCATTTGTAGTTTTTCTGTACTGCTAGTGGCAAACAGAGAGTGAAGGATAGAGCAGTGATGCTGGAAGATTGATCAGCATTAATTTGAAATGAACTACAAACCTAATTCTTAAGATTTATCCTTTACGATTAATGAAGAAAACTTCATGCTGAATTCTACTTTATAGCATTTTACATATCCCTAGCCCAATCAATGAATCTCATGAGTGCATTTGCCCCTATTTCAGCCAGACACCTGTGACGCTAGTCTTTACTGTCCTTGTGACAGCTCCCTAATCAAAATCAGGTTTTTGCACTACTTTTTTAGCTTGTGGTTTCCTTATTTCTCTCTGACTCACTTCTCTGATAGATGCTACAAATAAAAGTTGTTTTAAGCAAAATATGTACAGGAGGGATGCTTTTCCTGAAACAAAGACGAACGATCTTGCCTTGGACCCATCAGCAACAGCCTTCAAGGAAAAATAAAACAACAATCTTGTTTATTACCTAGTCTTCATCAACTGCTGTTGTTGCATTCAGGACTTCCATACTGCAAATTTGCTCTACTCAGACTGTTGTTAGTTCATCACTGTCACTGCTAACCTTTTAATTTCCACAGATTTTAATCTCTAAATATCTTAATTAAGCAGAAATAATGAGCTAGTGAATTTACTTGATAGCACCTCCTGAACTAAATACAAGATGGGTGATGCTAAAACTGCTTACTCTTTGCATTTTAGATAGGAATCATGAGCTAAATTTCATTGCTACTGTTCAGGGAAGTAAAAAAGAAAAAAAAAGTATACACAGATTCACTTTGATTTTTCCTTTCCCCTTGGCTTCCTTTTTACCCTTCTTTCCACTGGAGGGATTGTATGGACCATTGCTTTTGGAACAGATAACTACCTAAATGCTACCTAGATAATTAAAACTGTAGTTATTTTTTTCCTTAAAGTTTTTTAGCAGATTCATTATGATGGCTATATTGATATTGCCTGACAATCTGTTTTATTGTAGCCTAAACAAATGCTAATCCTTTATTTAATTAAGAAGATATATAGATTAGGGCAGATGCCATGTCTTTTTGTAACAAAGGACCTGCCCAGTGTTTTTGGAAGCAGACAAAAAATAAGACATTTCAGCCAAATAAAAAAATGCAAGTAGGGCATTAGTCCAACGCTTTTGTATTGTGCATTTCAAAGTTTGCACCCAGTGGGTGGGGCAAAAATAAATCAGGGCCTCCCATGGTGAAAATGTATTTGGGATTCAAGCATCTAGAATCTGACCCTATCTTCTGCTCCCTGGGATTGTCAGCTGCTTC
>JANHGO010001742.1:0-32854 GCA_024606505.1 Aquila spilogaster
TGGACAGAGAGTCCAGCGAAGGGCCACAAAGATGATTAATGGCTTGGAGCATCTGACATAGGAGGAGAGGCTGGGAGCCAGGACTGTTGAGCCTGGAGGAGACCAGGCTCAGGGGCATCTTATCAACATGTACCTGATTGCCAGGGGGATAAAGAAGCTAAAGCCAGACTCTTCTCAGTGGCCTCCAGAGACAAAACAGGAGGCAATGGGCACAAACTGAAATTCATAAAACTCCATTTAAATGTAAGAAAAACCTTTTTTACTGTGGGGGTGGTTGAACACTGGAATGGGCTGCTCAGAGAGGGTGGGGAGTCTCCATCCTTGGAGATGTTCAAAACCTGGCTGGACACAGCCCTGAGCAACCAGCTCTAGTTGCCTTATTTTAGTGAGTTTAATTGAAAGTTATTCTAGTTCCCAAAAGCTTGGAAATGCTTGGTCTAAAGAGGTTGAGATTTTCCCACGTGTATTCTCCAGTCAATTGACCGATTCCTGTTAAGTTTCTCCTAGCCTGGACCTTTTTGGTAAGAATAGTGGTGGTGATACAGTGGATAGTAAAATGGGATAGGTTTGATTGAAAATACTGCTGAGCTGATACATTTCTGTTCTCTGACTGGCTGAATTACGAGAAATAGGTAGAATAATTAGGCCTCCAAAATTTAAGTGCTCTTCAGCAAATATTTCTTTTTCAGAGAACTAAAAACAAGGTGTAAGAAGGAGAAGGAACACTTTTCTCGGTCCTAGCTGGCTGGGTTTTAGCTGCAGTTTTGAAAACTGCTACAGCGTTACACAATTGTGCCACTAAACAAAGGCAATTCACCCATGCTGTAGTACTTACACCCAACTAATCAATTAAAATTTAATTTTATCATATACATGTGAGAGCAAGCAGTTGTTAAGTTAACTCGTGTTCTCTGCTCTCATTGAATCCCTTTTCTCATCGAGCTTTTCCCAGACTAAGGTGGTACGTTGGCTCCCAGGTAAATCAAAGTGCCAATATAATCCACTTTTCCCATAAAAGCAAATTTTTATTTCAAACAAAATGGTTCAGGTCCAAAACTGATGTCAGTTTAAAGGTGGAATGTATTAACATTAATTTATTTTCTTCTGAGGGTGGGATGATTGTAAAAATGGTTTTGTTTAAAATTGTACCAGCAATAATGGCCAAGTTGAAATTTCTGACTGCTAAAGACATCTAAAAACTATATACAGCCAGAAGGAATTTATTTTCTGAAGCAAAATAGCTAGAATTCTGGCAATGCCCGATAGCCAACATATAATGAATCACAACTGAGCTGAAACCACTTAATAGGTGTATTTTTCAGCACAAAAGCACTTTCACATTTGATTAGTGCTGAAGGTGCATCCATATGGTTCCTATACAGTGTCATGTAGAGATACGAATGTTAAATTTGAAAAAAACAGACATAAATTGTGGGCACATGTGAGTGAACTCTAACTGTGCTTTAAAGGGGAAAGAAAAAGAAGAAAAACCAAAACCCAACCCCAAAATTACAGCAAAGGAACTGCATGTGACACATGAGCCAGCTGGAAAAGCCCTCTGACTCAGTCACACAGCCTCTTTATTGTTTTGGGTTTTTTTTTTTTAGCTAAGGGCATCCAGTGCTAGCTCATGTCAGGCAAAAGAATTGTTTTGGTCATGAAATCATTTCCACTGCTCCCTTCCTGTCTAAATCATCAATGTGTTGGAGCTACTTGGAGCTGAATAGATGTCTGAGGAGCATTTAACTGCATTTCTTTGGGTATGTTAGAAATTAGACTGAAGTAATTTAGCAACTATTTACCTATGCTAATACGTAATAGCTATGCACATTTAGCAAAAGTAATTTCCTTGGAAGGAAGGTGTGATTAATATTAAATGTCTATAAGGTTTATTCTTATTTTGTAATATGACTTCCCCCTCTAATTCTGCCACAATTTTATATTTTTCAGGGAAGTGTTATAAAGTTAACAGACTTCTCTCCACTGAAGTACAGCCTTCTTTCCTCTTCCTCAAGATTTGTTTTAGATTAAGACTTTTCTGGCCATCACATGAACAAAATAGCAAAATATCCACTGGGACTTCATTTGTGTGTGTATAAACTTGGTTTTCAAACTGGATATAAAGTGATAATTATGAGGTTTTATGAAGTGGTTCTTATTTTCAATGTGCTACACAAAGAGAAACTGTTCAGTTTTCATTAGCCTTACGAGGCAGAAAGGTAAGTAAAGTTTCATTACCCAGGTTCTTGTTTCATAGGTGGGCCGTAGAGATTCAAACCAGTATTTCCATACACAATTCCCAGTACCTGGGTGCTTATGCAAAAATGACCTAGTTTTCAGTTCTCAGTTGGCAAACTTCCACACTGCTCATATACGGTTTTATGGCATGTAGGTTGCCCAGCAGTCCTAAAAATGACCCACACTTGAAGGGTATCATCATTATGAACTCTCTAACTTTTCCATGGCCACATAGTGAATGGGGTGAGAGCTGCACCAGGCTGGAAGAGGACTTTGTGCTCTACCTTCTCCCCAGTGTGCTAGGCCTGCCTACTTCAAGTATTTCTAAGTAAAAATCATTTAGTCTGAGCTGACTGAGTGTGGTCCTGATTCCGCACAGAACTACTTACACGTATGACTTCATGCATGCAAATAATCTAATTAGCTCCAAGGATACTGGGCGCACAACAGGTTAAACACATGCATGGCTTTTTGCAGTACGAGATATTAGCAAAAGTGAAGGAACTGTTGAATGCAATCCTTCTTTTTTACATCCAGTCGGATTTTTGGCACGAGAATATTAACTCCTTTAAACAATTATTTTTCCATACAAAACTGAAAAAGCAAGTACTTTTAAATAGCATCTTTTTTTTTTTTTTTTTAAAGCAGATCGTAACAAACTATTTAAAAGTACCCCTTAATTGGTCAGAGCATGCAGAGGTGCCAGTAGGAAGGAGGGGGTTGTTCGCTGAGCGTTCACCCTGCGCAAACAGCTGCACTTGCAGCACCGTAATGTTGTCGCCATCATTTTTTTAAAGCAGCAGAAGCAAAGGTTAATTGCTTGCATTTACTGCACAGTTCAAAGTGGCCTTATACAAAAGATTTAGCCTAACAGCTGCTTGAACTTTATAGTCTGAAATTTCATACCATTTGTTGGAATTACCTTTTAATTAGGCCTTTGGGGGTATACGTGGTGTTTATTGATTAATCCTTCAGTAGTTGTTTTTTAAATAACAGATTAATTCTCTATGTTGGGTAGCCCAGTCGTGCTCTGCCATTCCCCCACCCTCCTTTTGAAGTGTTGGGTGGGGACAGCAGCGCGCAGCCAAGAAAAGGGAGAGGGAGAAGAGTGGGAGAGGGAGAGGAGAGGGAGCTTCAAGCTGCTGCCTATTTAACTAGCCCCACAAGTAGAAGAAGTATGGCTTCTTCAGCACAAAACACTGAGCCTAAATTACTTTTTCCTGCTGAGAGTCAGGCTTTTTAGCTTTGGTGCTGTGCTTTTCCTAATATGGCTGTGACTGTGGCTTGAGCTAGCATCACCAAGAGTGGCACTAACTGCCTGTCCCCACTTCCCATCGCTCTCCTGGGATGAGTAACCAGAAGACTGCAGTACCATGGTTGGTTCCATCAGCCCCTGAGGATGGTGGCAAGAGCTGAAGGTAGCTACATTTTGTTACTTCTTGTAGTTTAGGCAGTGCCAGCAGAGAAAAAAAGCATGAGGTCCTATCATGCTGGGCACTGGAAAAACAGTCTTTTTCCGAGTGAAACGTATGAAGGAGGAGGAGCAAGGAGACCATGGAAGGAGAGGAGATTGGCAGGACATGGCAGGGGAGGTGCAGAGGCAGTCGAGACTGCTGCAAAGGGAAGCAGCACTAGCGAGGGCTGCCGAGGAAGGGGTATACACAAAAGGCATCATCAAATAACACCCTCCCTTGCATGTGCAGTCATTTTGTGCCCAGGTGGAGCTGTAAAGAGCTACGAGACAACACGGAATATGGTCTACAGGGTTTCCTTACACTCTTTCATCAGGGCAATGGCTTTTGGCTCCTGTTTGTTGCCTGGCCCTCCCAGCTGCCACTGACCTCAGAAAGACATACTTCTGGAGGATCCCCACACTTCAGTCTGCTGAAACTGTTTTTGGTTTTGTTGACTTCCAACAGTGGTTTGGGGGAGAATTTTCAGGGATCCAGTCAACCTCTCTGTTTAGTACTCCCCCACGCCTAACCACTTCTGCTCAATTCCTCCAGGTCCACCAGACTGCATGGTTTGCCTGCAATGCGCTCCCTGCGCTGCCTAGATTCTGTGGGAAACATGGGGCCTTAAATAATTAGCATGTATCTGTATGGAAAATACATGTCTTTATCCAGCTTTTGAAGCAGAAAGCAAAAAAGAGTGAGTTGACACCTATCCCAGCTCTCATAGTAATCTGCAACCAAATGCATTATTCTCTCCTCTCTGTCTCCCACCCACATTTAGTTCAGCATTTTGGAAAAAGAAGGAGGCTATAGATGCTGCACTTGCTGATGGGCTGGTAGCCAGATGTTCGAAACAGCTCTTTCAGAGTTAGGCACCTTTGGGTTGCAGTTGTCATCTAGTCAGTAGGCAGATGCTCATTGTTGTACCAGCACTGACACTCAGACTGATTGCAAGTTTCAACCACAGAAACCCTATCTAATTACACTGTTTGTTGGTTTACTATAGGGAATAATTTTAAAAATATATCTGACCAAACTGCTGGGGAAGCCAAGGCTGTGGCTTTATGTTCTGGCAGAGATAAATTAATAGTTTTCGCCCACCAACAACAGGGTTTTTTCCCTTCCACTGCTCTCCCATCACATGGGAAAGTAATTAAACTCTGTAACTCACAAAATCTATTTGCAGATTGATTTTCCCCTATTACAACCAGCAACAGCAAATTGACTTAACAGGCAACCGGAGGACCACCAGGACTGACCCATGGTAAGTGGCAGTAGTGCATGTCTGGGAGTGAGGAATGAGGGAGAACAGAACCTTCCTTTTTTTCCTGTTAATTTGGCTCACACCATAAGCTGAAATTATGTGCTGAGATGCAAATACATGGTACCATACAGCAAGTCAACAGCCACTTCTTCAGCCACTGCGCAACTCTGCCTCTCTTTCTACGAGAAATTTAATCTTGAAAGTGTTGAACAGAACTTGCTGCTTATTAGCCGATTGATCCTTGTAGCCCTCCTGCAAATATGTGGTCAGCAGGGCTCTCCTGCTTTGGAGATGGGAATTCTGAACCAGCACAGCCAAGATTAGACTTTCACTTTGTGACGCAAAGAGATAACTCAGAATTTGTAGCTCTCCATCAGCATTTCTGCATACCCTGCCCTTATGTCCACCTCCCCTAGCCAAACCTTCCTAAAGAATAGCAAGTACTTGATTAGTTCTTCTATTTCAAACAAAAAATCAGCTCCTGTTTGGGAGGAGATTAACCAAGGCACAATATCACTGATGTTTCAAGGTTTAAATACCAGCTTTTGCTCTGAAGAAACATCCTGGAAAGACTCCTCTTTGGAGTGGTATATGTACATGGGGCATCACCTGAATTCTGATCCCTGGAAGCCAGCAATATTTAGATAGAAAAGCAGGCCAAGAGCAATTCAGGGATCACGCTCAAACAGTCTGTCTACATTGACATGGAAAATGCCTGTTCGCTGTGAACAGCTCAAATGCTTTCATTGCTGCCTTATCTCTGCTGCACTGAGAGGTGGATGCCTCTTCATAAAATAACCCATTTTGTACAAGACAAGCCAGTATCAAGTAGGAAAGCAAAGTAGACTGCTCAAGTAACTTAGGCTTTTTTCTTACTTTGTACCAAGATGCTGTCTGGTAGGTGATTGAGGAGTCCCAAAGAACTTTACAGGGCAGCAGCGCCTCTTCAGCACATCTCACAGCAACATCTGGGACCGCCACAGAAGCCCCACTGATCAAGCACCAAACTGCAAAGCACAGGTACACATCACCTTTAAAAGAGTTTGCCTAGGTAATCCTCCCTCTCTTCCCAAAACATATCCCCACAAAATAAATGTGAAAGACCAGAACGAAAAAGGCAAGGCTCCCCACTTACCATTGCAGAGGGTGATGAGCAGAGCGTAGACTACAGAAGACATGGCTTTTGCTGCTTCAAACCACAGAGCAGCAACAGCGTGCCTCTTCACTGGACCGACTGTGAGAGCAGAGTGAAACTGCTACTGCTTCTGGAGTGATATTTCTGGAGGCAGACTGGGGAATCCCCCAGATGGCTTATCTTGAAGGCCCTCGTCACAGGGAAAACCCCTGCGTGTAGGAGCCAGTGCTTCTCCCGTTAAATCTGTCAGGTCACTCCCATTTCTGCGACCGCCTGCACTGGTTTTATTCTTTTTTTCCCTGCCCTCCGTGTTGATCTGAACAGAAATAAGGTTGATTGATTGTGGGGCACTGTGGGTCAGTGTGGAGGGCATCAAAATCAGCACTGAAAGAATCTCTGTCTTGAGTGACCAAACAGCAGGAGAAAGGGTTTGTCAGCCTCCCAAAATCCCCTCCCAACCTTCTCTCTGCAGCTCTAACAGACAACCTTTGTCTGTGCAAAGGTTGGCCAGATGAAGCGACATTTCTGAAACCACGTTTAAGCCCTCAGGCTGTAACACTACAAGGACACCGTGACTTGGGTCTAAGGGCTAAGCAAGTATTTACAGCATGGGTGAGCAATACAACTATATTTCTGTAGTGTGAAAGTGTAACTTCCCATGTAGGCACTCATGATGTAGAAGCAGCATCTCTTCTTAGTGTATTTTGTCATTTTCAAGATAAACAGGGGCAGCTGGCATGACATAATTCTACCAAATTATATGCTGGAAAATTTCCTCATGGAAAAAAAAGCAAGGCAGCTCCCAGAAGAGGAATCATTTGGACATCCCCTCTAGATATCTGAAACAGAAAAAAAAAGTCCTTTCCTTGTGATCTGTAAGAGCTGTTTCCCCCTGGAGAATTTTTGAGGAAGTCTGAGGTTGATCACAGAAGCATTTACAAATCATGAAACTCTGAAAGTTGCTGACATGTTATTTTTGGAAAACAGTTCTGGCTGCTGTATTTAGGCTACTGAGATCATGGTGGAGAAAAGCCATTTAAGAGGGAGTTTTTTGAGTTTTGACGGGTGAAGAGTGCGTGGTCAGCCCCTTTTGAAAACCGGGGTCCTGGAGCCACATCAGGCTGGGCACCCTAAAAAGCTTTGTGAGGAGAAGTCAGTTTGACAAGTCCTCGGCATGCAAAAGTCCAACTCAGATGGGTAAATGCTGTGGGTGGGTAACACTTTTGGAAACCCCAATCTGTTCTGTGAGGGAAGTCAGACAGCAATTTCACTGGGGTCCTCACTGTTGAAATAGCCTACTTATTTTTAAAGCTTTTTGCATCTATCTTCACTGACCAGCATAGTAAATATCACAGGCTCTAAGCTTTATTTTTCTCTTTGTGTTTTCCGGTTTCAAGGACCTCAATCCATTACTTAGAAGATAGGTACAAGTAAAATGTAAATCTCAGTGGATCTCTCTAGAGAGAGAGAAAATCCTGAACTCTCACTTCTTTCTCCTGTGTGAAATAATAGAGTCCTTGAGAAGACAGAAGTGAGGGGGGGGGTTGCTGAAGGAAATCTTGGAGAGAAGAGGGCTCCAGTTAATATATTTCACATCTGTTCTTCACTAAAATGATAGCTCTCCTGCCCCCATGAGTCAGCCACACATCAAGCCCACCTCCAAGAAGGACACTCAGCTTTCACCCAAGTGCCTTTTTCTTGAGTCCTGCAGAGCTACATATTTACCCTTCATAAACCAATCCAGAGGGTAAAACCTTCTCTACCTCCCCTTTCATTGTGGGGAAACCCCCAGTGAGCAAACCACAGTAAGCTCCTGCCCCTGCTGTGGGTCAGCCCACAGCAATCTTTCCCAAAATGGCCTGACCAAATGTAGTCTGGAGGGGCTGTGGCATGCCTAAGGCTGAGGTCACAAATTTGCCCACACAGAAGTGTACTGAAGGTAAGCATAAAGGGTCAGGCTTCAATTTGATCTGGGAAATGTACATGCCACACACACTTGCCAAGGTGATGTTAAACAACATTTTTCCTTGGTTAGTTAAAATACAGGAGTTAGGAGTCTTAAAAACATACGGTTTTTCCCTCTAGGACAGGCATAGCTTCAAGCAAAACAGCCCTTTTCCTCCAGAAGTATTTGCAAGCTCAGCTGCTGTTCCACAGCACAGTATGTGAAGCAAGAGAGCAAGACATGGAAAACAAAAAGCGAAACTCCCTTTGCTGGGGGGAAGAAATAATTTTGTTTCTAAACTTTCCCTGGTTGGGATTTTTTCTTTAGGGAAACTTTGAACCGGGCTGTACTTTCCATCCAAACTTTTAATATCCTTTATATGGTTTCAAAGAGCAAGCCTATTATCTCCAGAGCCCTGGAAGCTTCTTCAAGTTTCACTGCAGTCCTAAGCAGTGGAAGCAATGGGAACTCAGAGGGACGGGTTTGGGTGTGGGAGTGAGGAGGCAGTGATTGCCTGTCAGCCTTCTCCGTGAGAAACAGATCCACATCTTTGCAGGGCCCTGAGGAACCGCAGGAGCTGCACGGTTATGTGAATAAGTGGAAGTTCATTGTTAAATGCATTGTTCTGTGGACCTAATGAGACCTGCTTTCCTACAGGTGTGTCCTATTGCCTCTTCCTCTCCTTCCCTCACCCACACCACTCGCTACACCAACCATAAGCCCTTGATCTCACCGAGCAAGAAGCACCATCTGCTCTGGTGAGTCCAGAGCCACACATGTGATGACTGACATTAGCAAGCAGCATGTAGAATGGCTGCGTTCTGCCTACCTTTCCCTTAGCAAGGGCACTCGTTTGGATCTCCGTCTTTGACCCAGCTGTTGATTTTCATGAATTTCATAGGCACTTAATTCTCTTTGAGCCCCAATCCCTCTGTCAGTTTGATAGAAAGCAGGTTCAGAACATACTGGCTGATAGACAGCCAGATGGCATGATCACAGAAATTTCATTCTCTGTGGGAAATGAGGCTAGAAGCACAAGGATGTGGGATGGATTCATGGGATAAGGTTAAAAAGTCAAGACTATATTTTTTTCAGTGTTGATAGAGCCTCGAGAATGCTGTTTGTGGAATTGTATCTTTTTTCCTTGAACCAGGTAGGTACTGGCTTCCTCAGATACTCAGGTAGTGGATTTTTTCTTATTTTTTAACCCAGTGTGTGGCTGCAAAAGATATTTAAGATTCCTTCTTACTTCACGTGTTTGCCCCTGAGTGCCAGTGTTCATCAGGAAGCACAGAGTTTGAAAAAACCCAAAACCTTAGGTGTCTACAAGGAGTACAGAGTTGTCCACAATGAAGAATCAAAGGTTAAGACAGAGGTGTCAAAACAGCATTTAGCACTTCTGGCAAGGCACAGGTTTTTCTGTATTGGGATGTGATTACCAAATATCCATTGTTCCACTGCATTTATGTTCCTGCTTTGAATAAGGTCCATCCATGTGCCTCATATCTATTGTGAAGCCACTGGCGAGGGGAGGGTATTTATTTATTTTTGTTATTATTAATCTCCTGCGCAGGAATAAAAACTGTCTGCTTCAGTTCAACTGAGAAAACCAAGCAAGCTTTTGTTTTATGTTTTAGTAGACAACCATTTTTTAAATAATATACCATGTGTAATGTGGCATTGTCAGCCGAAGGCACAGTGACAGAAGAATCCACAGCCACAAATGCAGAATAGTCATGTATTTTGAGGGGCCCAGTAGAGCTGCAGTCACAGCGTTTACTCTCCTGTCATGCTAGGATCTTGACACTCACCACACCAACAATTAAAATCAACTGAGTGTTTCCAGGTTGCAGCTAATGAGAGGTACGTAGATTACTCACAAACTGGAGTTCGGGAATTTTAAGGACAAAGTTCTCTTCTCTGCCCCTTCATGGCACATGTTGGGTCGGGATCTGCCTCTGCTGTTTAAACAGTAGCAATACTGAGAAACCAAAACACTTGAACTGTGACCCGCTGGGTGGCACAGAGCTTTGTGCTACAGACTGTGTCCCGCTGCCAGCTCAATAAATAACACCCAATTAATTATACACAAATGGCCACTCCTCTGAAACACCTGGACTTTGGACTGAGCCATTTGAGATGTGCCAGCCCTGTTTGTCAAAGTAGTGATTAAGCATACTCACATAGAAATTGAAATGTGACCCAAAATACAGACCCAAAATGGAAGTATCCAAAATCAGAAGCCTCTTTAGAAACTGTTAGCCTGGGAGTTTAGGAATTGCCTTTGAGCAAACAGGAGCAAGAACTTATCCTACGTCTATACGTGCAACAGTAAGAATTGGAATAAGGCTGTACTGAAGCTCCATCAAGTCCAGCATCTTGTCTCCAACAGCAGGCAATGAGCTATCAGGTAGCCAAGCAGGCCAAGGTGCTGCATTCAAACTGCAGTGTGCACTGGAGGTGCACGTCGAAATCTCATTTTTAACAGGTCCCTGGTTCCTCTTTTATCATCAGTGTGCTAGATGGTGCTGGCGTTGCCAGGACTAGGGATATCTTGGACCACAGTTTGCAGATTTCAGTGGACTCTCCGTTGCTCACCCTCCATGTGGGGTCATCCATGCTGCCTTCTCTAGAAGGTAAGGAGCAGATTATTGCCTGCTGTCTCTACTGAATTCTGCAGCAGTAGTCCCCTCATAGTCCCAGCCTTGCAGAGCTCCTTCTTGGACCTTGCATCTCCTTACCGCACCCGGCCAGGAACTGTTTTAATAGAGATTTAACGTTCAGCTGGTCTGCCCCCAAATCATGCTGTGGAAATACTTCCTCCTCCTGGTGGTCCTCTCTCTTTTCTCTTGCCTGTACATCCTCCCTAGACACGCATGCTATGGGACTTCTTACATTGGAAGAGAATGAAGGATCCCAGCAGGTCACCTTGTACTCCTAGCTGATCGCATGGCCCACCAGGAATGTAAGTCAGGAAATCCTCCTGGGAGCAGCCTGTGCTCACAGCAGGTCTCACAGGGTGCGCTGACCATTGTGGACCATCTGGGGACCTGACCCTGCACGCAGACCAACTGTGCCAAGCTGCGGCCCCTCTCCTGGTGCCTCCAAGACCTCTTGTTGTGAGGTGGGTTTTTTTATACCTTCCCCATCTGAGATCTTACTGAGTCATGGGACTTCCTGATCAACTTCCCCCACCACCCCCAGCAGCAGAAAGAGGAAGCCTGGGGACAGGGTCCTGGTGACTGCAGGGCCTATATCCATTCCCTTTTCCTCTCAGGTCTCCTGGTACGGCACCAGTGGGCACTGTCCACTGGCTTCTCAGATGCCTTCAGGGTGGTGTGCCCAGCATTCCCCTCTGGTTCCCTATCCGTGGTGCCTGACCCTTTGACCTTGATCTTCCTCTCTTCTCCCCTTTGTTGTTCCCCGCGATCATCTGGCTTTCCCCAGGTCTTTCAAAGAGCATAAGATCAGTGCAGGCATGTACTGACACTTCAACAGAATACTTGTCCAGCCTGAAAAGAGTTAAGGCAACTCACCCCTATTATGTGTAATAACTTTGTGCCTTCACTGAATTGTCTTCTCACCATATGCCCTCTTTTCCAGTTCATTTATAAATAGGTTAAACAGCAGGAACCCAGGAACAAAACCCCCTCAAACATCACTGGAGACCTCCCTCAAATGTGAACACTGGCCATTTATCCTCCTCTTTTAATAGGTTATTCACATTAAGAGTTTTTCTCTTGTCCCACGGTGCCTTAATTTCTTTCAGAGCCATTACTGATGGACCTTTACGTCTTTGGAAATTGTTGCTGGGATTCTATATGGCTGACCTTGTTGTGGTTTTCATTTAACTTGCCAGAGTTTATGATCCTTTCTATTTCCATTCTTGGACACAACTTCTATTTTCTGAAGAAAGTCTTCTGCTTCTAATAAATTCCTTTATCCTGCTGTTAGCCATGTCAGCTTTCCTTTTGGTCCTTTCAAAGTGTTTGTCCATACACAGAGGCTTAAAGCAAATGTGCTCCTACATGTTATGTTTAAATAGTCACCATACAAACATTTTAGCCTTCAGGCATCCATTTTAGTTTCTTTTTAACAAGGTTCCTTGTTACTATGTAATTCTATTGTATTTGGGGATTTTTTGGCTTTTCTTCCCTAGGCAATGTTGAGCAGGAACATTTTGAACCAGGTTCTGTGTTGCTCCGGGCTAATATAAAAGTTTCGTTGTCTTTTGTAGGCTCTTTCATGCAGCAACACTATTTTCTTTTTCTGCAGCATCAATCCTCGATGTGACATTTGCCCAGTATGCAGGTGGGGAATTGATATCTGTTACTGTTGCATTCCTTGCCCTGTCAGCAACTCTGATCTCCCTCAGCATGTAATAGATGCAGACATTTGATCTAACCCTGATACGGCATATTTATGACTTAGACCAGGAATGTCAGGCTATATAGGTTTTGAACTGCTTGTAAACACAATTAGCTTGTAACTTTGATTTGGCACAAACCTTTCTCTAATACATGTTACCACTTCTCTACTGCTGTTGCCTCCTCTGCCTTTTGTCATACTTTGCACGCTGATTCTAGAGCATCTGATCAATTGCCTTCTTCCCATCAAGTTTTTGATATATATAGTATAAGATCATCCCTCTTTAAAGTCAGGCATTTTTGTTTCTCCATCTTGTTTGTTAGACTACTAGCATTTATAAAGAAGCATCTTTTCTTTCTCTCTCTCTGTGCTATGGGATTCCTTTTCTTTGATTATTCTTCATCCTTTCTTTTTAAGTTTCACCAAATTATTGTTATTCACTGGAGGACAAAGTTTTCCTGACTTTCTGCTCTGAATATGTGCCATTCAGAATCATATTTTAGCACTTGTCAACTTCTCCCTTCCTTCAATTTAAAAAAAATCTCCTAACACCTTTTTAAGTGCCATCAGTGGTTTCATTTTAGTTTACCTGAATCTGACTACATACATTCTGAAAGTTTTCCCATTTACTAACAAGTTCAAATCCTTTGTCTTCAACCATTTCCTAGCCACTCATTGAGAATTTGTCTCTGTTTCTCCCAGTTCAGCCCTGCTCATGATATTGGAGGCATTCCAGCTGAAGCTACTATGGAGCTCCTGGCCTCCAGCTTACCATCTGACTGCATTTTGCCTGCAGGAACCCTCTTCTCCCTTCCCAAGGTCATTGCTCCATACAGTATCCAAAGGCTCCCTTAAGCCTTCCCCAAAAGCCTGCCCAGATATTCCACACCATCCAGCAAGCAGATACTGCATCCAGCAGTCTAACCACCATGCAGTCTTTTCTGGTATCATGAAACTGCATGGATGTATGCCTGATAAAGCATCAGAGTCCCTCTACCACTGTATCTTCCTGAAAACTGGGATGTGAAGAGTAATCTCAGTGCAAAAGCATATGTGGCCTCAAGCTGTGAGATCATTTCTGCATGTGCCGCCCCCCTTCCCCTGCCCCCCCCCAGGGTAAGACTTCCAGCCATAAAGCCTTCCCCCACCTCAGCAGCATGGGGACTGTATAAGCCTGGAGGTAGGACTGCTCAGTGATGGTCCTAAAGACACTGCCAGTGCATTTGTTTGTTACCCTGAAATCTTTTAGTTCAGGTGTCAGGGCCTCAAGGACTAGGATGTTGGGCTAATTGCACTGGATACGCATAGTCATTACCTATGAACTGAGTAGATAATGATTTATAGTGGTCAGTGGAGCAAACTGAGGACTCCTTGCCCACTCACTATTTAAATACCCAGCTGGTGCTTTAGTTTGCTTATGATTAGGAGAGTTCTGATGGGCTCTATCCCCAGCTCCAGGCACAGATCCCTGAAAGAGGAGCCATTCAGATACCTAAAACAAGGAGACAGGCAAACCCTCCTTCTGGCAGATCTCCTTTTACACCACCCAGCACCGCCTGTTTGGACCTGCTGTGATCCCACGGTGAGTCTTTGGTTTCTCTCTTACTCCTTGTCACTCACATCCAGACAGGGGAAAGTGAGAACAAAAAGCACAGTATAAGGGATGCTGAAATAAATAGCCATTGGTCACTATCCT
This sequence comes from Aquila spilogaster, assembly GCA_024606505.1. NCBI lineage: Eukaryota > Metazoa > Chordata > Aves > Accipitriformes > Accipitridae > Aquila > Aquila spilogaster. The sequence continues at coordinate 14,101 of JANHGO010001742.1, forward strand.
GGTTTCAGCTTGGACAGAGTTAATTTTTTCCTAGTAGCTGGTATAGTGCTATATTTTGGATTTAGTGTGAGAATAATGTTGATAACACACTGATGTTTTAGTTGTTGCTAAAAGTAGTGCTTATCCTAAGTAAGTCAAGGATTTTTCAGTTTCCCAAGCTCTGCCAGCAAACAGGTGTACAAGAAGCTGGGAGGGAGCACAGCCAGGACAGCTGACCTGGACTAGCCAAAGGGATATTCTGTACCATAGGATGCCATGCTCAGTATATAAACTGGGGGAAGTTAGCCAGGAGGGGTGGATCGCTGCTCGAGGACTGGCTGGATGTTTGTCAGTGAGTGGTAAGCAATTGCATTGTGCATCACTTGTCTTTCTTGGGTTTTCTCTCTCTCTCTTTTTGTTATCTTCCTTTTCATTACAACTATTATTATTATAATATTTTATTTTATTTCAATTATTAAACTGCTCTTATCTCAACCCACGAGTTTTACTTTTTTTTTTCCCCTGAATTCTCCTCCCCATCCCATCAGGGGAGGAGTGAGCGAGCAGCTGCGTAGTGTTTAGTTGCCAGCTGGGGTTAAACCGTGACAGGAACTATATACTGTTACATTGCTTTGCCCTCAGGTACACTTTGGATCTTCTTTTTTTCAGATTGGAAGGACATTTTACAAACATTTCGGTTCAAATGCCCTGAGCAGAGGCGTTCCACAGGAGTCAGAAATGGTGACTTGGAAACAAGAGACCTCAAACTAAAAGCACTGTTGGAGTTGAAACATGTTCAGTGGTTTTGGTTACATTTCTTCTGTATACTGGCAGTTGGTCTTTCATTCTCCTTTAGCTTTCAAAGTAAGGATCTACCGCCTGAGAGCTCCACACTCATGGAAGACAAGACGACTCACGAAGCAACAGCAAAACAGAGAGCAGCAACACCCAACAAAGACTGTGAAGCACCAGGTGTGTAGTTGCTGCTGGAACAGCTGCTTCATGGGAGGTAGCCTAGGATGGAGCCCAGCCTGCCTGGAGATGAGGGACCAGAGCAACTGGACAAGGGAGCATGCTCATCTGAGTTCCCATAAAGTCCCTGGGAATGACTTTCTTCAGAACAGTAGGACACCAGGCTCTCCCCGCAGCCTCCCTCATTCCTTCAGCTCAGGGCTCTGCACACAAGCTGTCGTCAGCAAAACCTTTAGTAACCATGCTGATGCACGTAAGAGATGGAAAGGGGAACCGCTGTTTCTTGAGGGGGAGGCTGAGGAAACAGGTGACGCGTGGTGGGAGGATGAGCAGTGAGAAATGGAGAAATGAAAAATAGAAAGTTTTCGCTAGAGCTGTGACAAATATAGCTCTTCTAAGTGTAATGGAACTAGACGGCCCACTAGAGTGGGCAGAGACAACTTGGTGGCCTTTTAAAAGAGGAAGGAGTGACAAATATGTGAAGATACTAAACTGACCTATAACCTGAGAGCCCTGACTCTCAAGCTTTCGGGGTTCACGCTGAGGTGATTTTAAGAAGCTACTGGTCCAAATTACCCACCCATTGCCACAGGTTATTGCCCCATTACTGACTTGTCAGAAATAGCAGTGTGCCTACACCATAGGCACCAGACTGATATACTGACATAAACTGAGGTGACTGTGGCTAATTCAGTTCACTAGGATGTGGACTGTGGTGGCCAAGGCATCTCCTTCTTGATCCCTATCAGATCTAGTTGAATAGGTGATCAGCTGAGGTCAGAAACCTCCTGAGCCATCACAGCCTAAGTTGACAAGCACCAAGAGTTGCCAAGAGAGCACCAGGAGAGCCTTGACACCATTTTAGCCAATTTGCTTGTCTTTAGACCTCCTTTTCTCTGCTTTTCACAAATTCCTTTGTTGCCCGAGCTTGCAGAAGGTTTACAAAAGCACTGTAAGCTCGTTCTTTTGGTCTGTTGTCTTTCCCCTAGGGAGCCGAGTGCCAGACCAAGTAGCACAGACAGGATGTAATCCCTTGACATGGTTTAGCAAAGAGCACTGGTAGCTTTATAGCATGGCTGTCAGGGTGCAGCGAGGGCCGGGGAGAAATCCCAGGGTGGCAAGGCAGGGCCTGGCACCCGGGGCCTGTCCCACCGCCCTGGCCAGGGCAGCCTGGGCAGAGGCAGCCCCAGCTCCGGGCAGCCGGCACCTCCATGGGGATGGGAATGGGCCCACGGCCAGGCAGGGCAGGGCTTTGGGGAGCTGGAGACCGGCCCTGCTGTGGCATCATGGGGCAGGGATCCACAGCCCCGGGTGGCTGAAATGGGGTCCTGGGCTCTGGGCAGCGTGGGGGGAGCCCCAGGAGAGCTGGGGCAGGGACAGGCAGGGCTGGTGGTGCCCTCAGGGCCCTGACAATGTCATTGTCCAAGACTGACAGTTTTGATCATCTCTGCTCATATTAAGGAACTACAGAGGAAAACCTCCTCCAAGAAATGTGTTGCAAAACTAAGCTTAATCCACTGTAATTGAAGTTCTTTATTGTTACCTTGGTCATGTGCTCTGATAACCACAGTGCAAATTACCACTGCAGAGCTGAAAAGATGCCTTACACTTGGTGCCAGGTTTGCACTGCTTCTGGAGATTTGGTTTAGTTCAGACTACAGCGATCCCTGCACATGCTAGGAGGAGCTGCTAATGAATGGCAAGTAGTCCCACAAGAATCACGACTAATGGCTCCCGCTCAGTTAGATAATCAACCATTTAATAAAGGGTGAGCTTCTACCTCTTCCCTTCCATGGGGAGCATTAATGCATTATTTTTCCCCTCCTTAGCCACTTATTTCCACAAAAGTGGTAGGAATGTAATATTTTTGAAACCACTCTTCCTCTATTAATCTTAGCTAAAATTGCCCCATGGATTCAAAAGTTATTAGGAAGAGCTAGATGGTTGTACAGATGTTGACAGACAGACACAAAGCATTGTTGTATTAAGAAAGCACTCAAGTTTATACCAACACAGATTTTTAAAATCACGTTAACATCCAGCAGATAGCTACTAGTATGAGGATTATGTTTCATTTCTACACAAGTCTCACTAACAGCCTAAGAAGCTAAAGGAGCTCAGAAAGAAGCGGCCATTGCTTAAACTTCATGCCTTGATGGTCTTCTCTGGGAAGGAGTGATTGCACTTTCAGGACTTTGCAGGAGGGCTTGCATAAATACTCTTCAGAGACTAAAAGTTTTGCTTTGCGCATCCGATTCCAGATCTTTCAAAGCTGCAATTATCATCTTTCTCCTCTCCAACATTTTATAAATTAAACCCTCTCTTACTCCGTCCACTTCCTATGTTAGCCTTTCCCTTCTCATACCTTGAGACTTGAAGGAGCAGAGGTTGCTGCTCTTACTGATGCTGAGCTTCTCAATAGCTAAAAAGCCATATTGCTTTATGTGAGTATTTGTTTCTCAGGGAAGTTCAAGCTTTAGATATAAACATTTGTGAGTAATTTCTCCTTAGGACTATTTAAAATATAATGAGATCTACATTTTATATTGATTTGAGCTTTGGTTTACTTGTTCATGTATTTTTTAAAAAGAACAGATGCTGCTTGAATGTTTCCTATGAGGCAGATTATGAGGCAGATTAAACACACTCTAGAGAGCACACCTGAGCCAAAGGTCAATCTTTCTCAGCAAGCCAGCCAGCAACAAATGGCTCCATGGTTTCACAATTTTGGTAATGAAGGCTTATAAAGTAGACTATAAAGAAATTATTTTTATTTATTTTTATTTAACTGTCTACAAACTACTGAAACACATGTTTTGAAAATTTTTGCTCTAGTAGCCTGCAGAGGATAGCATCTGGTTTTCTACCTACAGTATTATTTAATTTGGAAAATTCCAAGTCTTCCAATAAATTGGTCTGGCAGCTTTCACTGTAGAATCACAAGTTGAGTGGTTTCCACTGCCAGCCATACCTACAGTTCTGCCCTTCTGAGAAGTGTATTTCTCGCAAGACTTAAGCTTCTTTCAATTAAAGTCTGAAATGGCTTTGTCGTATCTGTGGGCCACTGTACTTGTTGTAAAGAACCTCATTTAACTAATCTCACTGCCATTGCCTTTAAAATGATGGTGTTCATGCCCAGGACAAGCACTCTGTTTCTTCCATGAGAGGCTTGGTTACCTCAGAGAGTTGTGCCAATTATGTCAGGGAAAAATAATCTCTTCAAAACTCTCCATGCTAGCCCTAAGCAGAGTAGTAAAAACAGATTGGTGAAATAAAAGCTGTGATCTGTCACCATGTATGGCCAAGAGGAATTACTGAAAAGCTCATTGTGTTCCCTCCTCACCCTCTGAATCACTCTGGGTATTACAGTTTAGTCGATGTATTTCAAAGGCAGAAGAGAAATCAATGTTGCATCAGTGTTCAAAATGTCAAAGCCACCCAAACAAGCAGTGGATGTGTCACTTGTTTGTGATGATCTCTACTAACAGATTATTCTGTAAACTATCTTAAGCTAAAACTCTAGTTTGTTTATCTTCAGAAAGGAACTGGGCAGTTTTGTGGGGGGATGAAGGGAGAAAGTAATGCTTTTTTTTCAGGAAGAGTTTTTTACTGCTATTCATCCAAAGACAGAGCAACTGTTAGTTGGTCCGTTTGAGTGATTTTGTTAAATGAAGGTGGGGAATAACAAGTCACAGGAAGCGTGGCCATGTTTCCAGGGGAGAACAGAGCATTTGTCTCCTATCTATCTAAAGTGGCCAACCGAAATGGCAAAGTCCCTCAGCAAAAAAGCAGAATTATATGAATTTAAAAATACCACAAGCATTTCAGTACATAGCTACACATGCCATGGAAACTGAGACATTTCCTACTGACAGTGGAAGCAGAATGTTTATATTATAAATTATTCTTGATGGTTCTGAATGATAAATGTCAAAAACAAGTGATCCTAGAGGGAAATCTATTCTAGCAGAATTCTAAATCTGCTCTGAAAAGCATATTCAGACTGAAGAAATTGATGGAACCGGTATTTTACAGAAGCCCTTTGTTTTCTCCTTTCATCTACAGTTTCTAAATACAGACCTGTAATATTTTTCCCATGGGTTTGGAAGATCTGCATTTCTCCTGAGATGACTTCCTAATTCTTTCAACCACCACTTCACCCTTGTTACTCATCTGTGCTGATATTTCACCTTTCTAAAGTTTTGAATCAAGGCATTATCTGTGTGAAATGTCTGGTCAAGCAGTTACAGATTACAAAAGCTCATGTCTGTGGCTCTTCATCTGGTAGAGATGGGAGGTAAGAGGGACCAGGCAGTCAGAGAAAAGGGCCTAAGTATCTCTAATCTTCTCTACTCTCCTTTATTCTCTGCCTTAGGAATGATTGCACTTCAGAATGAGGATCACAGGGAAATATTTTTTTTCTGTCTTTTCTGAAGTCTTCACTAGCTGTAGTTGCTTTAGGATTCCCCAAGACGATATCTGAGTATAAATCATTTCTAAATTTTTATTAAAAATTGATGCAAGAGAGAGCAGTGAGAACAAAATTGGGATCTTAGTCTAAATTCTGTTCAGTTTCTGTTTTTCAGTTACTCTGGGTATAAAATGTGAAAAAATATAGAAGTGGATAATCCGATTTTGTTTCAGAAGTAAGTGTTTTATTGTTCAGTGTAGAAGTGTATACTCTACTTACACAAAAGAAGAGTTGTGAATCTGTGAATCTGGTTGTTGAATCTTCACTGGGATTTTATTTTCCACCAGTTTTCATTTCCACATTTCATTTCCTTCCTGGTCCTGTGTGCCACGTATCCAAATCTCTGTGTGACCAAACGCAACGATACACGGGCCATGTGGTTTGAAGAAAGAAATGGGGAGATGGGGTGGGGACCCTAGATTCAGATTATCCACCAGCAAAGTGCCCCAGCAGCCACAGACTTAGCCTTGGCCCTGTGCCGCACGCACTTGCCGCTCCTGAGTTAGTTGGTTTAGTTGAAGAGGCCAGAGCTGTGCTTCCACCGTCAAAGGTCAAGATCACTGATGGGTGCCAGTGGTCCCTCTGAAGACCCTAATGAAAGTAAGGCTACAGGCTGCCTTGCGTTCTCCAGGAATTCACGTAGAGGTAGTTAACTTGTTGGAAATGCACCTTTGGTTTTTTTGGAGTGGAAAAACCGGTGCTAATTGACAGGGTAGGAGATGTCTGGGTATGTTGGAGGATTCCTTTTTCTTTAAATGGAGGGGGAAAAAAGACATGCAGAATTTCTATTTTGATGAACTGACTCTAGGTGGCAACAACACGCTGTGTAGCCTTACCAGAGGCTAGTCAGGCAAAGACTATTGAATGCTTCTTACACAGAGGCAAAAAAATGGTAGCAGTTTCAGTACTGCTTCTAGAAAATTTTCTAGCTGATTGCACCAGCTGCACATTGCTAGAAACATTTCCAGATTCTGTCAGTTTTCATTGTAATAGAGGACCTGGTTTTTCAACACATATTTTGAATAAGATGCTGCATGTTTCATTTTGTAGGCATAATGCTGCAGGCGTGCAGAGGAAAATTAGCAAACTATTCTCTTTTGGTTATCTTTTGTTTGGATGGGCGATCTCAGGAAGTGCATATATAATCCTGATTTGTAATGATGCCTGTAAAAGTGCACAGATGGGTATGTACAATTGCAGTTCTGTGGCATTCACCAACGATGCTCTTGAAATGCCACTTCATCACCTTGTCAAAAAACCAGCCGCACAGATACCTACAAAATGCCTGCCACATCTTCTGTGTAAAACTGCTTTATCTGCCAAAAGATTTGTGATGGCCTATTTCACTCCTTCACTACATATCCAGCTTCCTGGGCTTAGCGGTAGATAAGCAAACACTTGCACAATATAAAACTTTTCACAAGTATGATGAACTGCAGTGTTTTCGCATTTTTCTCAAAAGTCAGTTTGACTGTTAACTCCACTGACCCTTGAAATATTTAAATCTGTTATTGATGTGTTCATAGACATAGGGAGAAAGCAGAGAAAAAAATACTAGTTTTGATTACCTGTTGCAGCAAAGAAAGAACTGTCTTTGTAACCATACTACATACTAATAATGACCACAGAAAATCTTTCAAGTGTCATGACATCATGTTTGTAGCAAGGCCAAAGTGTCTGATGGCATCTACAGGATATGATAAACTTCTTTATTACTCTGTCAAAGTGACAAAGCTGTGAAACCCTGTGATTAAATCAGCTGTTTTGTATAATTGAGCCATTCACCTGCATGTTGTCAATTAATATCCTCTGAGGCTACTTCCAGTATTTCAAACCTCTAAGCTACTTTCAAAGGAAAGAACTGTCATTTAAAACATAAAAATGTATCACCTGAAAGCAATTTCTTCCTTTCTTACCAAAGTGTGGAGTTTCCCTTTAAATAATACTGAATCAGGTTTCCAGATTCACAGTACTCTAAATTAATATCTTATAATCCTCTATAAACCTGGTAGACTGATTTTTTTTTTTTAATAAATATGTATAAATTAATCAGGATTTATTCCTAGTAGGAATACATAAACCTATCTGGGATGAGAGTGCCCTAAAAAGGAAAAACAGAATCCACTAACCCTTTAAGGTACTTTGTGTCAATGTATTTTGTGTAACGCTTATTTTTATTAGTTTTTCTTCCTTTCATTTAAGCAGTAGTTTCACTATACATTTTTCAAAAAGTGGGGACATGATGGTAAAAATAATGGAAACACAATTGGAAAAATTGGTTTTATCTATTACATATTGTCCATATACATATCATAATATATTGTTTTTCAAGTTTCCTTGTGTTAAAAAGGCATATCTGTGTAAAAACAATGCTGCTAACCGTGGTGGGTGTTTTCAGTTGTATTCTGAGATACCCACACTTACTTGGAGGCACGTGTACCACCCCAAGAGGTGAGGTGTGACAGTTGAGTACACGAGCCCTGAAGGCGCATTTTGGACAGGCCCTGAGATCCTTCTCAACTCGTCTCCCGCACAGCTTGAGGAGACTCTTGATAAACTATCATCACGTAAAGCTATCATAACACCCGTCCTGTACTATCTGTGGTAACCCTCAAATGGAAAAAGTGACACTTTCATTACAACCACTGCGGCTGTTTTCAGGAGTCACTCACCTGTTTGTCTCCCCACAGGTGTCCCATGTGTCACCCCCGCTTTCCGATGCTAGTAGCTCTCATTTCCCTCACGTGCCCTGCATGCTCATTATTTTCTTTCTGCTTCCCATACCCGGTGTCCCATTCTCACCCCACAGTAGGCTCATCTCACACTCCTTAGAGGTGGTATTTTCATGCCACATTCCACATCTTTTCCCAAAAAGCTTCGTCTACACTAAGAGTCTCTGCACTGTTTCTTCACCCAGTCGGACCTCTCCCCTCAGGCCGCTACCAGTTCTGTTTCCTTCCTTCCCTCTCCATACCGATACTTCTGTTGATCCTTTCACAGGTTGCTTAAGCTGTGGTTTTCTCTTTCTCCTTCATGCCAGATCTGTGTTGCACTGCGGGACTCCATACTAGAAATCCACCTTTCCTCCTGTCCTGGTTTCAGCTGGGACAGAGTTAATTTTCTTTCTAGTATTGTTATTATTTTCTTCCTTTCTGTCCTATTAAGCTGTTCTTTTCTCACCCCACGAGTTTTACTTTTTTTTTTGATCCTCTCCCCCATCCCCGTGGGTGGGGGGAAGTGAGTGAGCGGCCGGGTTAAACCACGACACCTCCATGCCAGAAGCTTTTTGTGCCCCTTCTAATTTTTGTCCCTCCTCCTATTTCTTGTTACTTTCTCTTCCAAGGTGTCAACATTTAGAACACAGCTGGGTTCTAGGGCCAAAATAAAATCGGTAACACATTGAGACTAACATGTTTTTCTGCGTATTGGGGGTGGGGGGGTTTTGGCGGCAGGGGAGGCGGCTGCAGCGGCCGCTCCTGAGAGAAGCCGCTAGAACCTTCCCGGGCTCCGAGTGGGACCCGCCCCTTCCAAGGCCGAGCCAATCAGCGACGGCGGTAGCGCCTGTGGGAGAACATAAGAGGGGGAACCTGCAGTGAGGGAGGGGGGTGGCATGTGGGAGGAGGGGATGCCCCCGCAGCCGGCGGTGAGGCGGCAGGCTGTCCCCCCCCAGCCCACGGAGGGCAGCGGGGGAGCAGATGCCCACCTGCAGCCCGGGGAGAGAGGAGCCCACGCCGGAGCAGGGGGGTGCCCCCCAAGATGGCCGGGAGTCCATGGGGAAGCCCGCGCTGGAGCAGTCGGTGACTGAAGGTCTGCACCCCGTGGAAGGGACCCACGCTGGAGCGGTTCGTGAAGAACTGCAGCCCGTGGGAAGGACTCACGTTGGAGAAGCTCATGGAGGACTGTCTCCCGTGGGAGGGACCCCACGGTGGAGCAGGGGACGAGTGAGGAGTCCTGCCCCTGAGGAGGAAGGAGCGGCAGAGGCAATGTGTGGCGAGCTGACCCCAACCGCCATTCCCCGTCCCCCTGCGCCGCCGGGGGGAGGAGGGAGAGAGAACCGGGAGTGGGGGTGAGCCGGGAAGGAGGGAGGGGTGGGGGGAAGGTGTTTTAAGATTTGGGTTTATTTCTCATTATCCTGTTTCGAATTGATTGCTAAGATCGATTTTTATTCCCCCCCCCGGGCCCCCCCAAGTCGAGTCTGTTTCTTGCCCGTGACCATAACTGGTGAGTGATCGACCCCTCCCTGTCCTTGTCTCGACCCACGAGCTTTTCGTTATATTTTCTCCTGCCCATCCCACCAGGCGGGGGAGTGAGCGAGCGGCCCCATGGTGCTGTGTTGTGCCCTGAGCTGAAACCATGACATTCTGCCATCAGCTAGCTCTTCGCTCAACAGGAGTTCAGCAAGCGCGTTGCAAATGCTAGCTCTCCCTACTGCAAATGTTGGGAAACGTGTTGCTTGCTGAGAGCCCGGTGGGTTTCCAGATACAGCTGGGTAGGAGACAGACTGCAATATGCTGCTAGCCTTACCCGGTATTGACATGGGCAAAATCAATGTGACTACAGGCAGTGAGAATTAAAGTTGTAGGGACTGATAGCTGCTAAATCATGTGTTCTTTAACTCTTCAATATAAAACTCTGGGGGGGTCTGTATCACCATTCTTTACCCTTTAGGCATCCCTCCACCCTAGTTTTTATCCACATCAACAAAGTTTTTTCTCACTGATGATTGAAATGTTCCCTGAAACTTCTGAATCTGTCCAGTAATCAAAAGCTACCGCATCACACCTATAGCTTAAAGTGCCATGAAGTTGTAAAAAATAGTCTTGTCTGTTCAGCCAGCCACTGAAACATGAAAACTGTAAGTGGTATGTCAGATGCCAAGTTATGTTTTAAGATGAGGCATCATGTAATAACAGAATGTTCTGAAAACTATTTCTGTTTTGGTTTGGAGTGTTTGGGGTTTTTTTCTGAAATAAGGTCAGACATACTTTGAACAGATTAAAGCATCTTACTTTCTAGATGAAACTGTCTTGTGTTTGCAGTGAAACAGTTTGTCGCTGTTTGGGTGCAATATGAAATGTCACTCTCTACAGTACTACCAGCAGTTCCAGATAATCAACAAGGGAAACAATACAACATTCAAAACAAAACCAAATGTCCCTGTGTCCCATAGGTGTAGATGCCATATTTTTTACACCCCTAAAAGAAATTGTTCCATTCCCTGTTTACACTCAAGAGCTGTATGCATTTCAAAATAAGTTTCATTCAGCAAAATAGTTATTGTGATTTCAGGGGCTCTACCTTGTACCAGGTTTACCCAAATTTTATTTGGCAGAGCACCACCATCATGGAATAGAATAGCTGTCAGTGGCAGTGGCACAAGCTCCAGAAGGAGATACTTGGCTGTTTGCACATGATTCTCTTTCAAACAGCTACTCTATATTTCCTTCCTGAGTTGGAAAGTAAAGCCTCTCTATAGTCGATCTATACTATACTCTTTCCACGAGCTGTAGAAGAGTGAAGACCCAAACCAACCTTAGTAGACTTTTATTGATTATACAAATAAAAACAAATTTTATGTTTTGTGCTTATTGGGTAAATCTGGAAATTATGAAAAGTGGAGTAAAGGAAGACTCCAAATTAAATGTAGACTGTACCAGTTGACTTCTTTCATTGATAAATAATATTTCAGAACTGTATTTTTTTATCCTAACCAAAGCCTATCTTTCTGAAACTCTTCCCTTGTTCTCAAATTCACGTCAAATCCTGAAGTTACTGCCTCTTCAAAAATTCTGTTCTGTGTTCACTTTTACCATAAGACAACTTAAGGGTTGTTTTTTTTTTCACAAGGTAAGCAACATTTAATGTAAGAGTTAAATTTGTTATATGCTAAACTGGTTTTAGGACAGTAATCATTAATTAATGACATATCATTGATTCAGACATTGAAATTACTATTGGGGCTTACAGATCTTAGTGATGCAGGAACATTTATTCAACGTTTTTCTGCCTGCAGCGGCCTTCTTACTATATGCATCATTAACTCCTTTATGTGCAGTTAACCAATGAACAAGAAAAGAATAACTTCAAAGTAAAGAGGAAGTTGACAGGAAAAGCTATACTGTCTTACTTTGGCTTCTTGGGTTTAGTTTTTTAAACCTAAAAACTGCAGTGTTTGGTTTTCTTGGTTTCATTTTTTTAAAACCTTAAGCAGCGAACTGCTTAGGCTGTAAGTATTGGGGCTTCTGATATTCTTTCACAAGGTAATTAACATTACCCTACCAACTCCTTTGTATCACACAGAATATATATTTCCTCTGGGAACTAGTATACCTCAAAAAAACGAAGACTTTAGCGCATAAAGTGAATTCTACCAGTTTCATGCCACTGATAGACACACAATCTCATCCCAGGGAAAATTGAGCTCCCATTAGATTGGTATTTTCTTCCTTACTGTTGTTTGGGGCAGGGGTGGGAGGTGTAATGGTTCATGAACTTTTTTTATGGAAATTCATCCTGGCTTAAAAAAAAAACAAAACAGAAAACAGAACAAAACATTATATAGATAGCGTTGATGGCAAATGACTACTGAAATGCAATTGTTACTTTCTGCAGCTGCTTTAGCTGTGCCATCATGTTTTGTGATGTGGATGGGAAATGCGAACGGAAATGGCTGTTGCTGGAACCGAATTGCTGCACAGAACCCTGCTGTGAGCCAGTAATTGGTTTTTTTTATGTGAGGCAAGACAAGATGGACATATTTTGAATCTGTTAAAGTGTAGTACAGGTTGGTCAATCTACTTGAAAAATCTCAGGCTGGTGTAATGCACAAATAGCATGGAAAACCTGGGACTCCTGTGTACTGAACAGATTGCTTCAGCCTGAGGACTTGTTCGGATGATGTAGCTTATAAGAGAGTAAGAAGGTAATAGATGTGTAGTAGTGCTCTGCAGTTCTGACATCGTAATTCATCAAATTTAAGCATGATTCAAGTTTATATATAAGTAATGGCTGTGTGAGGTATAAGTAGTTTTCAGTTGGCTGAACATCTTGGGATATGTGTGGTCTTGTCACATTATTATCTTTTCCAAGACATATGAAGTTCCTACTTTTTTTGCCAGGCACATTTAGTATGTTGTTGTACTGAACTCCCACTATATGAAAAATGTATATCTAAAATGGGTGGATCTAACTGAAGGGGGGAGGGGGGGGGCGGGCGGGAAATATCTAGTGTCTCCAGCATGATTTTGGAGTTTTGTACGACTACTGACTGCAAGGCTTGAGATGAAAATTTCAAAAGTGACTCATTGACTGGGGATTGTAAAAAAATAATGGAAATATTCTGTCTCCAAATTACCTAGCTTCTGTTGGTTTTCACCTAGTAAGTTTGCATCCATTTGAAGAAACACTAATGGTCACATATTCAGTATCCCCCTGAGCTGGGTTGAGTATGAACCATAAGAGGGTTACTGGCTCCAGTAGTAGAGAGGTTTTCAGACTGGAATCAGATGGTGCTTGGCAGGACTACTTAGAGCATGGCCTGTACAAACACAGGACTACGCCTGTCACATGGATGTGTCTTTAGATACCCGAGTCCCTACAGGCTAGTTTGCAAATGAGTTTAAAAAGAAGGGTTTGCAATATCCCAGCAATATAGTCCTTGGTGATCTGTGCAAACAGAAGCACCCTGTGCTGTGCAATTGGAGAGGATGTTCGCTCAGGTGCAAGTGTCTAACTGTGGTGGGGGGCCATTAGTCCCTCCTGGATGAGAAAGTGAATCTGCATATCGTTTGAGAACCAGTATCATCTGTTGTCATATCTTCTCCCCTTAATCACCAACAGTAGACACTTTAGAAGAAGTTTCAGGAAATTCAATAATTTGCCCAAAGAGGAGTTTCTGTTAGTGCCCCTTTGCCTGTCCCTTTGGCTTAATGACAGGCTTATGCATTGAAATATGAAGGTTTCTATCCCTTTACATGTGTTTTACACAATCTAATCCTTTCTTTAAATTTTATCTCATGTAACAGTGAATGCTTTCACTTTAATAGCTAATATTTCCTTTCATCACTTTCAAATTTGAATCTTTTTAATTCCACTGGATGAAATCCTGTTCTTAAATTATGAAAAAAAGGTGACTAGAAATGCAGGATTTATCTTCTTTGTGCCATTCATTATTTTTTATAAAGCTCTACCATGTCCTTTCTTCATGCCATACCTAAACAGGTCTAATCTTTTCAATTTCTCTAGATAGATACAAAATTTTCTCTCAGCCTCTAATCATTTGCATTGCCTATCTCCAGATGCTGTCTGTGTCTGCTGTATCTATTTTGCAGTCGAATTCCCAGAAATGAACAAAGGTGTAGCAAATAACCAATCTGTGGGAATTACAGTATTTCCAGTCTGATTTTTTTCTTTCCCACTAGCATTTTGTTCAACACTGCTGTCCACTGAGCTTTCCACAGTAATGCCAGGATCTTTTTGTCTGAGCAGTTGCACTCAATTAAGATCCCAGAAGGTTGTGTGAATAACAGAAAATACGCCTTCCAGAGTTATGCTTTCCTAGCATTAATCCCTTTGGCCACTGTGGTGTTTATTCAGCTACTTAGGTTAGGCTTCTCTTCGTTATCTCTGAGGCTCTTCTACAGTAAGCAAAACTAAATAATGGTATGCGTTCTGTATGTTGCCACATCATTTTACTCCTTTCCAGATCAATAATCTTTTTAACATGCTCTTTTAACATGTGTGTTTCCTTGAGATGCCATGGTGTCACAGGAGGCCTGTAAGTATATATGCTTGGGTTATATCTACGCCGCCCCACACAATGAGTGCAAACACAGTCAAGCGTGTCTATAATGGTATAGCACTGCATTTCAACTCATATATTGCCCACTTCTCAGCAGGGTACTTCACTGCCTTGTTTTGATTAGCTGTGGTATCTCAGCATGGCACTACATGGTGACGGGCAGGCATGAGCCTGGTCGTGTTGAAAGTCAACTGGATAGTAGTAATATTTGATTTCTGACAGTTTTGAATGCTCAACAGTACCTTCTCTCCCACTGCAAGTTTGGATAGGAGCCTTTATAAACCTCTGATAATTATTTTGTTAAATGATCAGCTGCAAGTCTTAATATATTTATATGCACTTGATTTTCCTTATGCCAGTATCTCCCCAATGCAGTAAAAAAAAGGGTATAGAAATAGGAAGGCTGGGAATCCAAGCGTGTACCCCAGGCAGAGGCTCTGGCAGAGCTCGGGAGGGCCTGGGTCCATTTGGCACTCCGATCCCTTTTGTGCTGCTGTAGCTTTGCCTCTGCAGGACATCCAGAAATCTCAAGCAAAGGTTTAAAATACAGATTTCTGCCCAAGGGAAAAAAGAAAAAAAAAAAAAAAAGAGGATATGTCTGAAGAAACACAGTTGAAAGATAGCCCTGGGGAAAGCATGTTTTCCTTTTGCAAAGCCAAAACCTAGGAGTTCATCCCCTATTTTAACATATTCATGATTTATTGCTTCCTTCAATTACCATTTCAACTCATTTTCCAGTCTCTAATTTCCAAAAGGACTGCTAGCCTATAGATGCAGAAAAATAGTTTTGCACTGTCTCCTGACAGAATTATTATTATAATTATTACATTACTTAAAATTTTTATTTCACATATCTGAAAGGCTGCAATTAAATTAGGCCCCACTGCGCTCACCACTACCGAAATGTATAACTAATGGCATTCCAGGCCCTCAGGAAAAACATTTAATTCTAAGGTAAACTCCTCGGGGCAGAAATTACCTACATTTTTGTTCTGTGGGAAAACAGTGCCTGGCACTCGTGCAGCCTAGAGGCTGCACCACAATCCTAATAATAATAATAGTAGTAATGATAATTAATATTAGTATTGAATATTATTACTTCAATTTTACCACAGCTTACCCCACTCTTGTTTTAATATGATGTGCTAAGAATGCGTTTCATTCCTTCAGTTGAAGCATTCTTTACTTAATGTTTCAGTGCTGTGCTAAGGACACTTTGCTTGCAGGGAACAAATAGTCCAATCGAACAAGTGTTTGGTGGGATGAATGGTGTTTAGAGTGAGGACAAATGGCAAAAGAGAGGGGACACCATCAAGAGCTTTCTCCCGCTCCATGTGAATGTTAACACTTGTTCAATGTTCCACGATGAACAACTTCAGTACATCAAGTTACTGGAAAAAATCCTCCATGCTAAGACGCACGCACATGTCACTGCTGAGTCAGAAGCTAGCAATGGTCATATCAGCACCTGTTTTTTAAAATGTTGGTTTGGTTTTTTTTTTGTAACCCTCCCCCAAGGAAGTATATGTTCCCTAAAAAATGTTGCCAGAAGGCATTCCAGTTGTAGATTTTAAAACTATTGTCCTTAATGCAAACTGGGAGAAATAGGGACAAAATATCAAAACACAAAGGCAGGATAGCTTAGTGTTAAAATGTTACAAAATGTGATACTGATTCCTGCAGTACATTCTTACTGCAATGCCAGAATTTACTGTCTTTTATGTTTCATTCCCCTCACCATAACTATAGAAATACCGTGACTGCAAACAGCCCAAGCATCAACTTGGCATGTTTGCAGTTAGTGCCCTACTTTATTACAAAAGTTAGGATCCAAGTGATATTAAGATAGTTAAAATTAAATATATTTCAAGCATTTCCAGCAGATTTAAAAAAAAAACAAAAAACCAACCAACAACCCACAGTAAAACACAAGCACTAGAATGGTGAACTGGCTAAGGCTCTGTCCTAAAGATACAGGTGATACCCATCTACAAAAATGGCTCATCTCTGTCAGTAAAGTATCATTGTAACCTTGATAGGAAAAGTTATCTAGAAGGCACAGACATCTGCACAATACTAAGACACATCCGATTGTGCCTGCCTGCAACTCTTTTAAGCTATTGCCTAATTGTCTCAGCTGCACCTTCTGGAAATGGTACTCTTTACCTTCAGCCTAGAGAGGGAAACATGCTTAGAAGTCTGTGTGTAAAACTGCATTGAAGATTAAAAGCCCCAGGAACACAGGGAATAATATCAGTACTCAGGTGCTTTGTATCCGTGAAGACCAGATAGTAAGTAAGTCTTTCCTATCATTTTTCTAGCCCTTCATGCACTCCCAGCTGGGAGAAAGTACTATGAAATTCTTTTGTAAGAAAAATG
Organism: Aquila spilogaster; assembly: GCA_024606505.1. Classification (NCBI taxonomy): domain Eukaryota; kingdom Metazoa; phylum Chordata; class Aves; order Accipitriformes; family Accipitridae; genus Aquila; species Aquila spilogaster. The sequence goes on from JANHGO010001742.1 coordinate 30,702, forward strand.
AATAGGCATCATAGCAACAGCAGTGTGTTTCTTGCTGTCAAAACAATGACCGGTTCTTTTAGCAACGCTTGTGTTGCTAAACTCTCCCTTTTCTAAATACATCTTAAGTTAAAAAGCATCCTTATTTTTCAAAAATGTTTTAGAATATGAATTGCTTTCCAGCTTTCAGGTTTTTTAAAGAGCTATATTTATTATGAATATTGTTACTCCATCTGATTAAAAGGATGAAAGCAGTCTTTTATATACAGGAGAAATGCTGTAAGACCTAGCATGTGGCAGATCTTTCACTTCTCTATGTTACTCTTTCCACCTCAGAGCAAGTGACTGCTGTAAGGTAAAACAAAAAAAATTAATTCAGCTCTGCTGTGCTCTGACCGGATTTATCTTTTTTTTAACTCTAGAATTAGTATTTAGCATGCAAATTAGATGGATAAATACATGGTGACGCCCTGTCTTTCATACCCAACCTTCTGTCTCCCTCATTTGTGCCGTCATTGTCATTTGGCTGTGTTATGGCCTGCCAGCAGTTCTGCTGTAAGCCGCGTTGTTTTGTGAAGAGCTCCTGTGGGGGGTCTTTCTTGTCTTTGGCAAACTCTTCCTAAAGAGTATTTTCTGCAGTGTGCCAGCAGCTCTTGGCACAGATTCGTCAGCTCACAGTGACTTGCAGTGCTGATACTTAATAGTCATCCCCTGTAGCTTATCAGTGGCAGTAGCTGAGATGGATAATGCAGCCTCTGAGTTGTGCCTTGCATGGTGGGTTTCTTCTGTTTGGCAAACTTGGAAGTCCAATTTAATCAATGTAAACCTGGGAAAGAGAAAAGGAGAGATCCATCTTGCACTTTGAAGGATGTTTTATCAACTTTACTACTATTGAGAAGAGAATGTTTCAGGGAGATAAATTAGTAGAGGAGAGAGTCAACAAACCAATACCACTGAGCCTTCGGTGGAGGAGGAGGAAAGGAAGAAGAAAGGAGGGACTGCCTCAGCTTTTGTCAGCCGTGCCGAGCAGGGAGAAGGACGTGAACATAGGCGTCCATGACACACCATAGGCTGTTGCTGTAGGAAAACACACCATCCCCCAGACTCAGTGTAACGCAAGGGATACCCTGAATTTCATAAGCATCAGGATGCAATGGTATCTCCCACCCACCTGGCCTCTTTAATCCATTTTTGGCCGTTCCCTCCTCTGCCTTCCCACCACCTGCATTTCCCTTCCCGTATGCTGCCTGCACGGCACCCAGGACAACGGGCCCTACTCCTCCTCATCCCTTAGGGCTTGCTGCATCAAACGAAATGCAGCGCAGCAGACAAAAACCCCACTGTGCCCTTGGATCTCGCTTCGGTGACCACGAGCTGCCGTCCAGGGAGGTCCCAGCAGCAAGTTCCCACACGAAAGCAGCTCTTCACCAGAGGACGTGGAGATGATAAATCGCTTTTACAAAATGAAACGCTGTGGCTAAAAAAAGTTTGGTCCCGGGTTTGCGGGGTTTTTGTGGCGATGCTCCGGCACCAAACGGGCTGCAAAGGCAGGGGGCAGGAGCGGGAGCCCAGGTCAACCCCCGCCGTGCCGTTTCGTGGTGCGGGCTCTCCCCGCGTCCCCGCCGCCCTGGGGTCCGCTCTGGGAGCGGGCGAGCCAGGGAGCGAGCGTGAGCGTATCCCTGTGCGTGTTTTGGGGGGGAAGTCTCCCTGAGGAGGAGATGGCGATGGGGCAGGGGGGGATGCTCTGACTCTGAGCGGAGCGGCCCCATCCTGGCCCGGGGAAGCAGGTCGAGGTGAGGGCGGCGAGTCGCCTTCCCACCCCCCGGGGCCGGGCTGGGCGGTGCCGGGGGCTGGCTGCAGGCGGAGGAGGAGGAGGAGGAAGAGGCCAGGATATTCCTGAATGAACGGCTCCCTCCTCGCCCCACAACTCCTCCCGGCTCCCGCCTCCCGCCCGCCACTCGCCGGTGTCGCTTCGAGGCGCAGCCAGTTTCTATAGCGACGGCGCTGATCCGCGGCTCTTCCGAGTAGTAACAAAGCCGGCTGCCCGCTGCCGCGCCGGGGCTGTGGCGGGGGGGACGACGACGAGGCTCCCTCTCCCGAAGACACCCGCCCGCCTGCGGCGCCTCAGACAGGTACGGGGAGGGGGGGGGAGCTCGCCGGCGGCCGCCGCCCGC
>JANHGO010001743.1:0-81380 GCA_024606505.1 Aquila spilogaster
GCTGTACCTGGAAGACTTTTTATTGTCGTAAAGCCATATCAACCTCAAGGAGAAGGGGAAATTCATCTGCACAAAGGCGACAGAGTAAAAGGTAATTAATTTTGAATGAGCCTTTTCTTCTCTACGATGAAATTTTATTTTAAAATTATTTCATATTTTGGGAAAAAATCTGTCTCATATTTAGTACAAGTGCTTTTTTGCTTTTGTTTCTTTAGAGGGTATTTTGCTCCTAGTTCTATTTTGTAACCAATCCATGTTCAGCTACCATTTTAACTGTAAGTGATTTTGAAGTATTACTAAAATTCAAAAATGTGCAGTAATAGCAGCATGTTACTCAGATCATATAATTGGCTCCTGTAGTCATCACAGAAAGACAACATTAGCACTTTAAAAGTTTATAAACTTGTTGGCTATCCAAAAAGCTCAGGAAGGAAACAGCAAGAGGGTCAAGTCTGTCTCTGTTCTTTTCCTCGAGGAACAATTTACTGGTTGAACAGCAAGAGTCCCCTCCTGAGAGTTAGGATAAGTAAGTAGATAGAGTCTGGCGTAAATAATCTAGGGAGCAAATATGGTGATACACATATCACTTCTGGTCACTGGTGCACTTCCCAAGCAAGAATACAGTAAAATCAAAGTTCATGTTATTACTTTGAAGGCAGTAAGTACTTCTAGATAAGGCTGAGAGAATGAGAAATGTGGTGAACAGGACCAAAGTTCCTAAGAGGGTTAACCACAGTTTAAACTGGAACAAAAAGACATTCTACTCAATGCATGCAAACAAAATTCCAGTTATGGAAGGCAAATAGAAAGAAACAAATTCAGTATCCTAAATAAAAATGTTAAACAGATGAAAATTTCCCTGCAACTGAAACTCTTTACTTTCCAAAGGAAAATATCCACCTTTTCTGATCCAGCATGTAGTAATTAGGGAGATATTAAAAAGTATTTTTCTATTTTGGAAATGGTTGACTCTTGAAGCATTTGTAAGTTTAACACTTTTTTTTTTAACTCAATCCTTCTGAAGGTGTAGAGCAAATCTCAAGAATGCTGCACTTTAAAGATAAAACACATGTAAGATGTGTTTTAAATGCAAGGATGAAGGAGGAAGGTTAAATTGAGGAGAGCTGGTGATTGCTGTAGGGCTGAAAAAATAATTTGACAGTTCTGAGAGACTGCCCTGCCTGACAGGAAGCAGTGATTATGAGTGAAAGAAAATGGTGCACAAGGAAATTAGGGAGAGCCAATAGGAACACTTAATAAAGCTCTGTAGAAGTTGACAAGTAATGGGAGTTAACTAAACTAGAGTAAAATTAATAAAGGCAAGCAAAGCAGTGAGGTTAAAGAATTTCTTGGGAATGCCAAGATACCAAGTAAAATTCAAGTCACAGATAGCAGAGTTGGCTTCAAATTCAAACAAAATTGACGGAAATTTGCATCTTCTGGGAACCTGTTTTGTAAGCATTCAGTGTGTGAGAATAAATGGAAGAGAAGTAATGCATAATATCGGTTAACAAAAGCCTTCAAGCATCAAAAGAATGGGTACAACCTAGAGAAAGGTTAAGTTACATTATGAGTAACTGTCATGCAAAACATAAAGCAAATCGAACGTAAATGTAATTTTCATACTTTTACATAAGAATACTGAAAATGTGAAGGCCTGGGGTCTTGCATGGATTTTGTTCTCACTGAAAAGATGCAGAAAGAAAAAGACAGCAGAAAAAGTTGCATGTTAGTGAATTGAAAGAAAATGATAATGAAAAAAGTGAAACTTATGCATATCCCAGAAGTTTTTGCTTGCACATAATCTCAGGAGGTTTATCATCACCAGGGAGAACGGCTGGTTTCTACAACAGGTGAAATTTGGGGAGCTGTGAGTAGTGCTAAATAGCTTTCTGCATCAGATGTGTTCATGAGGTTCCTAGTAGCTGCCAACAGATAAAGAATGAATATGGCTGAGCAACTCTTTGGGAAGCATTATATCCTGACATGATTTTCTTCAACTGGGTTGCTGGATTTAAAGATGTAGTAATACTTTTCTTTATGTAGATAATTTAAGAACAACATAGACCATAGATTCTAGTCACCAGAATAAAATATCAGAGACTCCAGGTAGTTCTGGAGAAAGACAAAGCAGAGAATATTTTCCCTGACAGAAGTGGAAACAGCATAACATGTTCCTTGGGATGCTGAAGTTTGTAGGATGTTCATTACGAGGCTGCTTGTTTACAGTAGAATTTGGGTTGATTATATGCAAAAATATCCAACAAACAAGAGATTTAAATTTCAATGAAGAGTTTGATAGTTAAATAAATTAGTTCAGTAGTCCTTGGTTCTAAGCTACTGTGACAGTAACTGGAAAACAATGCAGGGGGAAATGAGTCCACTTTTCAGATCTTCTTATAATAGGATGATCAGAACATAAGACCAATGATTTTATGGGGGCACTAACCAGAGCATGTAGAAGTGCTGAAACAGAAAATGGGGAAAATCTATGTTTACTGAAACTGACTATAAATTACTTGTTACCTTTATAAAAAGTAAGACGTACCTGTCCAACATCATGTCATGCCTACGGGGATTCTTCAGTTTCAAATTATGATTTGCACATTGAAGTAAAAAGCTAGCAGAGATATAGGATTTGCAGGCACGCTTGTTTTACAGCATTTTATAGAACTTAAATGCAGTGAAGTCTAGTGAGATGTTTATACATGTCAATCCTTTTAGGAAAGCTTGGAAAAAGAAAAAATGTATGTAGGAAAAAAGAAAACAACAATAGTTCTGCTACTTAAGATGAAGTCTTGCTGAGTGTAATTTAAGTCTGTTTGCACAGACCATATCATAGATTCCAATTACTCATCAAAGGAGTAAGTTTCAGAAGCATATCAAACCCTATTTCTTGTTATCATGTCAGTGATTCCTCAAGTGTCACAAAAAAAATATGTCAGAATGTACACAACAAGGTCATGCAGAGGATGGAGAATACAACTGAAATGACACTGATGCTTTAAAAAGGTCTCAGATGGATAATGGTATGGAGGAAGGATTCAAACTTACCATATTAAACAAAAATCTAGGTTCAGTTAAACAACAATTCACGCCTCTATTCAGGTGAAAATGTAACTATTTGTTTCAGAGCAAAACAGAAACAAAAAAATAGTTCCAGCAGGAAGGATTGATAGACTCCCTATCATCTGAAAGCACAGCCATTAAAACTCACATCTCTCAGTATTTCTTGTGTGCTATCAAGTCCTCCTTCCTGACTAGAAGATCCACTCAGTACGTGGTATATCTTATGTACTTCTGTGCCTGCAACTTGCTTAGCAAGACCACAATCCAGTCAGCACTGAAATGTAGTACAGGTTACATAATAACCTATTAATTCAAGATGATTTTATTTAGTTTTTGGATACACATGCCTGTTTGAGGCTCAGTACAGAGACTCACTGTGTGTGGTGTTTGAAAACACTATTGCCACACATTTAAAAAATAAAAAGCTTTCTCTTGACCCCACTTGTGTGCCAACCTGAGAGCTGCACTACACCCTGATGCTTAAGTGCTTCCTGGGGCACCAGGGGAGTGTCACATTTGTAGAGAAATTCACTGTGGGGTTCCAGGCTCTGTTCAGTCTGACTGTTCTCAGAGCATCCCATGAGATTGATCACTATAAAGATGTTACAAGGCAATAACCCAGAACAACATGTTAGAGAAAGGGATAAATTGGGAAATGTTTTTATGTGTTTTCTTTTAAACTTGGTACAATAAGACAGGACATGGAGGTGAGTTAATCCCTAAACTCTTGATAAGAAGTGCTTTTATCAGGTGAAGATGAGGCAGAATTTTTTTTCTTTCTAAAACATTTGAAAGTGCATGAGTGACAATAGATCACAGTAGATGGCACAAGGAAACTATTCAGAAAAAGATATGAATGAGCAAGGTCTAAAGAAAATGTAAACTAAACAAAACGGTCTTGTATTAATAGAATATTACATAGCCTCTACAAAAATATCAGCTTTATTTTTAGTTGTTAGTCATACACACTGACATCATTTGTGTGTCTGCCACTCATGAGAGAAGGGCCATGGCTGCTGTAAAAATAAATCTGGTATCTTTATACAGGTTTCATTCAAACATAAATGAAGAGCTAGCTTCATTCTCCATTGAAACATTTTTATCATATTTTGTTTCTTCTGCATTTTGCTATGGGCCTAGAATTTCATTGCAATAAATCTAATTCAGTCCAAACAGACACACACACAATGTAAAGTACATGCAAAATTTACTTCAATAATCTTTTGCATTAATAGATTTAATTCTTAAACTGTAAATTAAGTGGCATCTTTTATAACAAAACTCAGATACGGAAAAGGCAATGCTTCTGAGTGCTTTGTGTGTGAAGAATGAATACTTTTCTGTGTTATGATGACAAAGAAATACAGAAACATCTGTGCATACCTGAGAAGGTTACCTGTGATTCAAGTCTGTAGTAGCCATACCTTGTGAAAGTAGTATTTACTACCTCTTGTCACAACTCAGCATGGAGTGGGCAATCTCTGGTCCCTTAGAAACAAAACAATAAGGAGGTTTTTTTTTTTTCAGAAACAATGTTATATTACAACATATCTGAAATGGATATGAATTACCTCTTACTGACTGAAGGAAAAAAAAAAGGCATTGCCTAATTCAGATACTTTGAAAACTCTGAAGCCTCATCTTGCTCACAGTTTTGCTCTTCCCATCTTTCTATTATTACGTGCTTTGTCCATTTGCCACATGATTCCTAGTCTTTCTTATTTTTGAGTCCCAGAGTACTGTGTACTATGTCCTTATGGGTGGCCTCCAAGTCTAAATTTTTGCTTATCTCTTTTATTTTTATTGCCTCCCATGGTATCACCACCTCTTCTGTTTCACCTGGAAGGCAAATAAATGGGTCAGTTCTGAAAAATGCTTGGTTTCTCTGTTACTGTGATTAAATAAATTTAATAGTGTTCATCATCTGGAAAAATGGGGAGCTTTTTCTGGTATCTCAAATGTGTTCCAATGTAGACTACTTTAGGAATCTTGTCAGATGCCTCCTGTGCAGGTGTAGTCTGTCCATCTGAGAGGAGTTTAGCACAATCAAGGTGTGCTCCCAGCTACGTTCTCTTGTGTCAGAGAAACAGAAGTCATACGGTAGTGGTGACTCAAGCATCTGTTCTACCGGAAGGTCAACAGTTCTCTGCGTTAGAAATACTGACCCCTGCAACACTACCTCTACTTCAACGTGCTCTCAGCCAGTAGGGCAATCCAAATATATCACTAGCATTTTAATTTCTTGTGAAATCTACTTGTAAGTCATTTTGAAAATGAAAGATTATTAAACACCTGCTGTGCTTGAAAATATTGCCAGCAGACAGTGTTCATGGGCAGAAGAAAAGTTGTTCTCCTGGGCTTTTGCACTTGTTTGATTAGTAAATAAAATACCGGAAAGGGAAGAGCTACATAAGTATGTTTTTTTCCTTCAGCAGCATTTTGTGTCTTGAGTAAATGAGCAAGGCAGCTGAATTTAACCTAAAAGGTTTGCATAAGGATTGTTATACTATAAAATATGAAGGATGAAATTAACGTGAAAGTAACCTTGCTCAGATTCATTGGTCTCTTTAGTTTCCTTACTGTCTCCTGACTGGATCAGTTTGATTTAAATTCCTAACATAAATACTTATGACTCATCACAGATAATAACCTAATTCATTTCTTACACTCTCTCGTACCTGAAGGACAGGAGACAGAATTGTGCTTCTAACTGGTACATCAGAGTGATATGACAAACACATGACCTTGCTCCTGCTCAAGCAAGAGTGCTTGCTTTGCTCAGGAGGCTGCATGAAGGGGGTTAGGATGTAAGGCCATCTTCAAATCCCCATCATCTTCAGTAGTAACTGACCCAAAACATTCGATAGACACAGAATACCAGTGAGGTGAGCTATGAATTGGATATGAGCACACTAGCGTCGTCTGACACAGTTGTACGGTCTCCAGATCTAAGTGGGTTTGGAACATCTTCTCAAATTAATTCTCTCTGTTCTGCACTCCCCACACCCGTAGTCTGGGCATTTCTCTGGAGAAGAGGAATCTTGGCTCTACTCACGCCTTCCTCAACAGAGATGGTGATAAAAGTTACAGACTTAGAGATTTTCCCATTTCTTGATTTTAATTTGTTCAGTATTCAAATCAGTACAGGAGGATTGTTTTGTGTGCTGTTTTCATCTCTCCTCCCCTTTCCTCAAACTAAGACACGCCACCCAAACAGCAGCAAAGAGATTAGCTTCATAGAAAGTAGTTCACGAAGGTAAAGAGGAAGAAAAAGTGTACAACACTAGATCTTGACTGGAACAGCACAGCTCATTCAGTTCCATTTCAGTTGAGCTCTCTTTCCTCAGATTTAGAGGATTAAGGGCAGATTATTGCATTTGTAGACTGACGTAGTGAGTGATTGCTCTGTTAACAATCCATCGTTGTCAAACATCCCTCAAATCAGGGCCTCTTCTTGAACGTTGCTTGTTTTCTTTCCTAGGTGATAAAGGGAAAAAAGCTGCTCTGAGTTAGGATTTAGCCTGACATTGACTGTGGCCATGGTGGCTGTGGCTGACGTGCAGCCAAAACTTTAAACTAATGCTCCTCAGCCATTTCCATCCTCTAGTGGTGTAGGGGGGATAGGACACAACCAGGAGACGTGAAGTTACCAGGATTTAACAGTTAGTCTGTTAAAAGAAATCAGACAATTTAATGGTTGAATTACAGGCCAGTAAGGTAGGTTTTCAGATAAACAAGAAAAGTCACATAGATTACAGAAAATTGATTAGATTAATCCTGGAAGTCACAGCTGATCACACATTGGTTTTAGAGGCAAAACTGGAAGTTAAATGTAAAATCGAAAAGTGAGGAATATCTTCTGTCCATGTTACTTCACCAATTTCAGTTCTCTGTGAAGTTCCACAGACAGAGATGGGGAAGAACTGCTGAATTTGCTTCTCCGCTAGAAGAAATGCCTGTGGAGCTACTGTTGAATCTGACTGCTCAGGTCAATCATGCAAAATCATTAACTGCGGATACACAAGGCTTTCCTTCCAGATTGTACGTGGACTGCACAGGAACATTTTCTGCATGGCAGCTGGGGCTTGTTTGCATGCTGGAGGCCTTAACATGATTTTATCAGTGCTATAGACAATTAGTTCGTTTCTAGTACTTTTGCACTCGTCTCAAGATATGTCAGTCTCACTTGATCATGTATTTTAAAGCCAGAAATGATCTGCCCATAAGGCAGAACAGACAGATCCTGTTCATTATTAATGACTGGGAGGACAGGCAGGATATGTTTCTGGAACAAATAAGGATACATAAAGAAATGGAGTAAAATTTGAACTAAACCAGATCTTCAGAAAAAGAGAAAGCAAGAGTAAGTAGTAACTTGTGCTGACCTCCAATTATCTTGCTTGTAAAGTATGAGTCAAGATGTACTTCAGATGCAGAGAACTGTCACTCTGCAAGGTAACTGTCATTTAATTTACTTTTCTCTTTACTTGCTTCTATGAAAACATAGTTTAAACACTGAACTTCTTCAGATTGAAATGTGTTTAGAGGAAAGAAGTTGCCCCTATAATGCAAGGTTAAGAAAATACGTTTTTAAGTTGTAACTTTTTAAGGCATTTTTAAAGCAAAACTGTTTTTTCAATGAAACACGTACTCTTGTATCAGTCTTCAGTCATCTGGAAGCTGTCCTTCCAAAGGGCAGATAATTCTGCAAATTTACATCAAACAACTGATGCTTCTAAAAGAGAAAAGACTAAATTAGATATTTCCCAGAGAAATAATTTGGTTCTCTGCCCTTGGGAAAATTAAAAAATAAATAGTTTAATTAAAAAAAAAAAAAATCCAGGAGATGAATTGTTTTTTATAGCTCAAATTTACACCAAACCTTGCTATCTACTATTCAGATGAAAGCCTTTTACATTGAGATAAATAGCACTCTATAGCAATAACTGAACAATGATATAAAGGTAAATGATGTGGTCAAACTGCAGTTTGAATGGAAGGCGCACTGTCATTGTTCCTTCCAGATGAAGAAGGAAATCGTGAAATTTTCTGCTTTCTTCTGCGAGTTCTAGAGGGTGTTCTTAATTCCTCCTCTCACTAAAAGTACTGAGATCTTCAGCTGCTCATCATTAGTAATCGTATTTACTTTTAGCTCTGATGGCTCTTATATCAGCATAGGCTAGTTCTGTTGCTAGAATTTTCAGCTTGTTTTCAACTTTATTTTACACTCTATTGCCATTGTGATTATTTCCTTTTTTCTCTCAGTTGTAGAAATATTCTTTTTTTTTCAATCAGATCTATCATTCTCTCTCCAGATAAGTATTTGTTTTCCCATGAAAGAGTGTAATTTGCACTAGCACCAAAAATTGGTTGTAGATATTGCAAAGCAGTTTCACATATATCCTGTAACATCTATAGATAATGGCCTGTATTTGGCTGTAATTTCCATTAAGTTTTTTGCAAAAAGGATAACTAGAATAATCCTTCCATTGAATCTTCAGTATTATAAGAATTTCAGAAATTGTTTGCATTGTCAGTGGATGGAAAAATGTTCCTACTCCCTATTTATATGACAGTAGCATAATGAAAGGAGCTATAACGTGGAAGAATACATTTTTTTGTGTGTTTTGATTTATGTGAATTTTTGATCATATGTTGAGTAATTTAGTTTGAGATGAACATGTTATATTGTTAATAAACTTAGAGAAATTACTAGAGTTAAAGTACACTATGACAGATTGGTACAGTATATAAATGCTTTGCCATTTTTTGGACATTTTTTTGCCATTTTTTTGGCAAAGCAGAATCTGGCTGGTATTAGGTATAATACTTAAATGACATTAAAATATAAGATCCTGATAGGATCTGCTTATGCATATTTTTATGTTAGTCAACTGCTTAGTCTTTGTCCAATTTTGATTTGCACTTTTGTTCATGTAATTAATTATAATTCTTGTTTTAAACTATAGTTTCGTTGTGAAAAGACATAGCAGAATTCACAATGTTACAAGAGCCTTAATTTTATTCTTATAACATCACATTCTTTTTTACAATTCATATTGTGTGTAAAGAGACTCTGGCCTGCTCTTACCATAGCAACCACTTCTTTTGTTTTTACAAAAAGCAAAAGGAAAAAAAAAAACTTGAAATGGTAAAGCCTAATTATTAATTTTGGGAAAGTTATCCTTTGATTTACCATTGTTATGTCCTTCAGAAGGGAAAATGTTGACTAGAAAGTCTCTTGCTGGTACCAAATTATCTCTATCTCTTAAGCACTGTTGTGAGAAGGAAAAGACAGAGATTAAGTCCTCTTTCTAAAAAAGCATTAATGGTTTCAAAAGTTTAAATATATATATATATTTTAATTTATTCTTTAAGTTCCCAGATATCTGTATTGGAATACATGAAGCATTGCCAGTTTTTATAGATACAATAATTATTTCATTTTTGACTCCTGCTGTTTCATATTAATGGCACTGCCTGAGATTTATTGAAAAGATTATTTCAAGTTTTTTGTTAGTGCAGAACCTACATCTTTATCTCAAATTCTACATTTTTAGTATTAGACAGTATGTGCTTCTCCTCCATCTCACCCATAATTTGTCTCATTTCAGTACATCAACAGCATCCCTGGCTTTTCCACATTTGCCTCTCACCGTTCCATTGGGTTTTTCCCTTTTTGGCATCCAAAATGCTGTATTCCTTAATAATAATAATAATTTTATTTGTAGATTTAGTCTCTAGAAAAACTTGAACAAGAATGGTGAAGGCTGACTGCATTCTAGCATTATCTCATTTTCTCTTCTACTTCTTGTCCATAGATGTTATGTCTTCAGGCAGGTCTAAGGATATTTGCTTCCCTCTTGCTGTTAGTAATAGTGGGAAAGCTTTTGCTTTCTAGTGACCTCTTTTTGCCTTGCATTCACAGATGGACTTATTATTTTTCTCGACTTAGACATATTATCAGCTGCTACTACTGTGAACTTATGAAATTACAGGTGTGATAATCCCAACTTCTGTCTCACAGTGCAAACGCTTTTTGGAGACTGAAATATCAATGTAATTTGGAGCATTTCTGACAGATCAATAAAATATGGAGTTAGAGAAGACTTTCTTAATTGCTAAGTAGTTGTTCTCCTTATCTTGCCAGTTTGTGAAATCAGGACTGAGATTCAGTTCTGAACTCTCCTCAACAGGAACCTATTACTGTCACGTTTTGCAGTTTTAGCTGAATGGAAGCCTGGACTCACATTTATTATTTGAAGCTAAATCAGTGTACAACAGGATGCTACAATAGTTATTATATATATATATATATATATATAATGTATGTTATTAATTATGCTTTCCTACTTATCTCATATGTGAGAAATACACTCTATTCTTAAGTGAACAGAGGATACATTGTTAAAAATATATTGAATGTTGATAAATACACAATATACATTGGATGAATGAACAGGCTTCTAGTTTTTGTAACACTGAGTTATCAGATTGATTTTGTGTAGTAATAAACACAAACTTCTCAAGAACGACTGGAATTTATAAACATTTTTCATTAATTATACCCCGAATTTGAATTTCTTAATATTTTTATTTATGTATTATTTATTTTATTAATAGCATTAAAGCACAGATTAGGTTTCTTTATTTTAACTTGCATGTAAATGTAGAGATGCAATATTTTCTTCTTATCTAAAGAGTAGCAATAGGTCTTAGGTAACTAAAACAAAAGTCATGCTAAAAACTTTTTATCTGGCTTCATTCTCACGGTGGAGTAGTTAGTGTCTTCTCCCCCATTAGCCTCTAACTTTATAGAGGGGTGTAGGTTTCCTCACATACATGAAGTCTGAGAAGTGCTCGATAAACAGTATTTTTGAAACCCACCCAGGAGTAACATTCTGCTTTAATGCATGTTTTATTGGGTTTAAAATGTACTTCTCATTGAAAGTGATTTGTAAATAAGCAGTTAGTGGAATCTGTGCATCTGAATATGCTATATTAAAAAACTAAAAATTGACACATTTAAAAATATTTTTCTCTCAAATATTTCTGTTATAATAGTCACCCACGCTTCATAAGCAGCACCACAAATATCTTAGGATTGCATCAGTGACAAATGAGGTAAACATTTAATTTCAGATAGTATTTTAACAGATCCTGATTTGTCAGACCAGGCTTCTTACTATTCCTTTAGTATTCTCAGGACACGTTTTTTTTTTCCCCTACCATTGATTTGATTTTCATCTGAGTCCATAGTAGTGCAAATCAAGTTCAAATTCAGAGCCATTGAGTCACAGCAGTTCCACTGATACAGAATTCAATTGCAGTCAGGCTCTGGGACTACAATTTTAAAGCCTGATAAGGCATATTTTAACAGAGTAAAAAGTGCTCACGCTGGAGATCATCAAAACGGCTCTGAGCAAGTTAATATCCCTACTATACTGCAATGCTCTGCAGAGATCTTATTCTGGGTCCTGAAAACCATATGCATACATTAGCGAAGAGATGAGCTTGCGCTAATTAGCCTTGATTTTCAGCAGGGCCAGTTAGCTGGGCTGGCTTAGCAAGCACACTGCTAATGGAGCTGTGCTGCTTTGACTTCCATGGGCTTATTTTTGGTAGCTCAGGGACCTCCACACTGAATGCTGTGTTTTGTACAGATGTACTCTGAAGACCTGTGTTGTAGGAATGAGCTACATTCCCAGTCAACCTATTCTGAAGACCTACCCATCTTTTTATTAGTCTATTATATCATATGTGTTCTATTAAAACAACGGGTAGTATATTTTTAATAGAACATTTATGTTCTTTCAGTGTATATTATTAATACAGTGATTAGGAAAAGCCTCACCTCCAGTGGCTTAGAAGTAAGAATATGGATTATTATTTTGCAATTATTATGATCCTTGATAACTAGAACTAAAGTTTTTTCTTCCATTGGAAACTTATTCTGTCCCTGTTTTTATTACCTTCTACTGAGAAAGGTCATTGAAATGTTTCAAAAGGCATGTACATTGTATAGTGCACCTATGGGATGTTCAAGTATTTGCTGCTGCATACTCAAACTATTAAATCATATTACTTGACCTATATTACACATCTCTGGAGCTAAATAAAATGGCGTGTTTCCTTAGGAAGTACAAAACATATGAGATATTTCTCTCTGTATATACATACATATGAAAACCCAGTTTCAACGTGGATTCAATTTTACAGTGCATTCATCACTTCAGCTTAATTTGAACAGGCAAGACACATTTTTGGTGTTAATATGACCACACATTTATCCTTGACTAAAATGACAACGGAAAAACTGAAAATGGAAGGGATTATGTAAGGGCTGAGAAAACTTCTGACGGAAGTAGTTTTGGGCAGGGGTTTCAAAGGCTGATTAGGGAGAGCAGCGTTTAAAGTTTACTCTGTGCTCACTTTTGTAGCACTAGAATTTAAGTTACTGGATAGTGTTTGCTCTTAGGAACATGATATTCAATTATCATTGAAAAGTTGTTTAAATAATCTTAGTTTTTATATCAGAAGAGAAAAAAGTCTAATGTTTCTAATGTCTCTCTATATTTAGTTCTAAGCATTGGAGAAGGTGGATTCTGGGAAGGCAGCACCCGGGGACATATTGGATGGTTTCCTGCAGAATGTGTTGAAGAAGTTCAGTGTAAACCAAATGAAAGCAAACCAGGTAATCAGTTTAAGTTCTTGTTGAATTCTAACAATGACAAATGTGATGTATCTGGACGAGCAGAGGCAGCCTAGATGGTAATGTGTTATACAGCAGTGTGTTTGTGCAGTATTAGAAATTGGAGAATTAAATAGAGCTGATCTGCTGAAGTAAAAAAATAAAGATAGGTTTATTGATAAGATTTTACTGGATGCTGTCCAAGCAAACAGTCTTTCTCATGAGGGATGATGCTGTGAAGTACTGTGAAAGCTCTTACATAGAGCAGTGTTCCGAAATTTTGTAAAGCAATATGCTGAGTTTTATTTTCTTACAGTATGGGAGAATGACTAATTAGACAAATAATGGAAGAAAAATCGATCAGTCATCTCCCAGTCTGAGGCAGTCATATAATGTATTAAGCTCTTGTTTATAGAGGTAATGTTTCCTCTGTTGACCTTTCATTAAATTTTAGAGGAGACATCTGTTAGTGGGATAACCCACGTACATCCTTGCTGATAAAAGATGAAATAGAATTCTCCATTATCCTATGCTTCAACTGCCATAAGTAAACCAATAATGACTTTAGGCAAGTAGTCTTTGCATTTCAAGTAAAATAAAAGAAAGATATGAACATTGAAGCATGCTATTTTGAGAATTACCTAGCATCTCATAATTTCTCTCCTTATAAGAATTACAATATGAGGACATACTCTCTAATTAAAAGCTCATTATAAATGAGCTCTCAGAATATAATTAATGTTCTCTACAAATGTGGGCAGTTTTAAATTAACTATTGATGTGTTTTGGTTCTCTGATGTATTGACTAAGAACTTCCTGGCATTGCACAGAAAATATCCTAAAATTTATGCATAGTATTATTCATTCATGAACATTATTATTTTGTGTGCCATTGTATACTGCACAGGCGTACTTCTTTTACTTCTTGCATGTGCACTAAAGTATATGTATAAACTGGATGGAATGGAACAAAATTGATTACACTAGATGGGATAATTTCAGAGTAGTAGGAATCTGGACATGTTTATTAGATTTTATAATAATTTTAATTTCCTTGCTTATAATGGAAGCTGAGGTAAAATGAAATGGATTTTAATGGATGAGCAGAAGAGAAGGTGAAAAGGTTGCTTTTATAATATAAAAACTTTAAGAATGAAGGAATGAGGCATCAGAGACACTGCTCTAGGTAGCCAAGCACTATGTGGAAAGGTTATACTTCCATTTCCCTTTTGAGGAATAAAAAAAAATAAAAATAGAGACAAAACCATATCTAATATTTGGAGAGAACAAATTCAACCTGTAGAATAATGAGAGAATAGATGTGTAGCTCCTCAAAGGGCTTAAGAAGAAATAAGAATTTAAAGATGCGGAGGTATATTAAACAAAAGGAAGACTGAGGCTGGAAATGATAATTCTAGGAGCAGTGAAGTTTGTCCTCAAATATTGGATAAGATAAAGAGAATAACAAATTGGAATTCCAGTGTATAACATTTTTCAGAAATATTACGGAAGAGGAATAAATTCAATGTGGAACTTTATCTACTGAAGAGTTGCACGTGAACTATTCTGAAGGTCCCTCAGTAAAAACTTGTGGCCACTTGATTGGAAGACTTCAGAAAGATATAGTCAATATAAGAAAGCTGTCATAAACACCCTTCTTGGCTCTATCATGGCAACTCTGTGTTACATTTGAGCTGTTTATTTTTGTATCCAAATCTGAAGAAAATTCTGGGGAGGGAGATTATGTAAAGTTCTAAAACATAAAATCAGTTTTACATCTTCTTTAGGCCTATGCAGTGGTTTTGTAAAAAGAAAGTAATCAAATCTGTTTGTCACAGATCTTTAAAGGTCTTTTCAAGATACAGTGTAGAAAGTAAATTCAGTATATCACAAGATTGTTTTAATATACGACAAGAAAATAGTGCTTTGATCTGTCAAAGGAAATGAAAATTAAGAAAAAATTGTTTTGATAAGAATAAAAACATTACCAAATCTGGAAGTACTGAAAGAATATCAACAGAAACATCTTAATATTTTCTGACATGAAATTTTGAAATCTTACACCGTGTTTGCTAAAAAACACCAGAGCATTTATCATTATTTGCACCTATTGTCTTTCTGATTGTTCTTCAATTTACTTACTGTAAAGTTTTAACATTAGCTGAAATTCTTAATATTCTTCTTTGCCAAAAAAGAAGAAAATATGATTAAATAAACACAAATGGACACATTTTCTATGCCTTTGAACTTGTGCACTCACCTATTTTACTGGGCTGTCTGGAAAAATTTGGCTTTCTGCCCTGCACTCAAAAGTCACAGGTGAAGTACAGTGCATGCTTCTGTGTGCTATGAGCATTAAATACGTCAAATCTGCAATATATGCCATATTGTTATTGAAATATGGTATGGACTGAAAGCAGCTGATCACTGAATTGCTCTATGCAGTTAGCTTCATTCCTTTTGCATAGGAAACAATGGGAATGAAAGGAGAGAGCTTTATAAGCAAAAATCAGCCAGTACTCGCTCCGAGTACAAATGCAAAATAATTTAGAAAAATGTGTTAAGCATGGTGAAAAGATTAGAAATTAAATTAGGTCTGCTGGGATTGCTGAAAGAACATCAGCTGAGAAACATCATAAACTTGTGGAAGTTGCAAGAATTTGCATCTTGGACTTTGCAAAGAAGCAGAAGTTCTTATGTTAATGATTTAGTAAGTAGATCATCATAATGGGTAGGAAATGAATCTCAAACTCAGCTCTTTTCAGGCTGAGACCAAAGCAATAGTTTTTTGCTATAAATGAGATTTAGGAACATTTCTTCAAACAACTTCCCTTCGCTATTAAGTTTGAATAATTGTGTTTAATAGTAGCTTGTCATTTGCATGCCAAGAATGAAAGGAAGAGAAATAGTTCTTGGAAAAAAACAAACCACAATTAAACACTACATGCCCAGTAAAACTAGCAGGCAGGTGTTTCATGTCATGCTGATGTATAATCTCACTTCAAAGACAAGTTCAATTTTCAGGGAATTTCACTGCCATCCAGACTCTTCTCTGGAAGTAAGCAGCACAGAATGGTACCTGGTTCCTTCAAAGATCCCATGCCAGCTTGGCAAGTTCCGTTTTCCAAAAAAAAGTCATATTGACTGGCATTAATTCTACACCACTTCTTCAATCCTTCGTTAATTGAGACTTGTAGGAAATATTCCATTATTTTCCTAGGACTGATGCCGGGCTTATGGGATTTTAATTATCCAGGTTGTCTCATTTACCCTTTAAAGCACTGGCACAAGATCTGTTTTCTTTCGGTCTTATATAGTTTCTGTAGTATTTCAAGAACAAAAGAATAATGAAAAAGAAAATCATTGTCAGTGGCCTGCTGTATTCCTTTGCTTGTTTTAGAAAACTTGTAAATACAAAACCTTCGTGCTTTTAAACACTTTTAAACAGTGTAGTTGTAGTAACCATATTTTAACATTTTTCTGAATCTTAGAGTCAGAAGCATTCCTTCAGGGAAGATTGGTGCAACAACTTTTTTTTCTTCCAGCACAAACACAGAATATGTTACATCTTTCTGCATTGACAGTTTTCCTCTGTTATTCAGGAATGAAACAATTCTGATGTTATTTTTTTTTATCCCTAAATATGTGAATGGGATAATGGAATAATGACTTTAAAATAAAAGGGGGGAAATTTAAGTTAGTTGTTAGGGAGAAATTCTTCACTCAAAGGGCAGTGAGGCCCTGGTACAGTCGTCTAGAGAGGCTGTGGATGCCTCATCCCTAGAGGTGCTCAAGGCTGGGTCGGATGGGATCCTGGGCAGCCCAGTCTGGTGGGGGGCTGCCCTGCCCATGCAGGGGGCTGGGATTGGGTGGGCTGTAAGGTCCCCTCCAACCCTAGCCATACTCTGATTCTATAACGTGTGCCCAAGTGTTCTGGGTGGATTAGAATAACATTCTGCAGGAAAAACTTGATACATATGAAATCCAAGTTAACTGACATTTATGTAAATATGAGGCTCTACCTTGTGTTAATAGACATCTTAGTATGATTTATTAGCTAAGTAATGCAACTCACAGCAGCAGAAGTCATCTTGGATCTCTGGCAGCAATAGTTTGCATCCACTGAGAACACACTACATGATGTAGATAAAATGAAAAGCAAGGCCCTTCCTCTTACCAGTTTTTATTTTCCTCTTAAAATTCATTTTTGTTCTTAATATAGGAAGAATTCCTACCTAATACTTTCCAATGGTAAATGAAGTACAAAAGAATTAAGTTGTCCTTAAAATCAGCTGCCCCACCAGTAGAATACCATAAATATAGATATTTTCATTTCCTTTTTCTTTCATCATTCTGTCTTAATAGATTTAATACAAAAATGCTTTCTGTTGGATTTGTGATTTTACACTCTGTGTCCTTCAGCACTTATATACAGATTACCTGATTGCTTGTAGCTGAGGTGAAGTATCATTTAGTTTTTTAGCAAGAAGTAATCTTTAATTACATTCTCTTTAATGTATATTGTTGCTTCCTACTGTGTTTTCTCTCCCTACTGATTTGCCTGAAGAACTCTTAGATTTTACAGATGATACCAAAATGCAGGCAGACTCAGCATGTCTTTTAGTAATTCTTGCTTTAGCAATTCTCTTTCATTTATTGACTTCCTCAGTGTACCTTTCCCTGAGTTCCTTGCTTATCTTTCATATCGTCTTTTGGGTTATTTTTCACTCAGCAGCAACCTCCGTGCATTTTCTATCCTGTGGCCTTAGGGTACACATTATGAGTAGTTGTAGCATGTCTAATTCACAGAATGAGGGAAGATGTGACATACAAAATCTCTGTACTTAATATAGTAGCTGATTTCCTAGCAAGCTCACTTTATTTCTCAAACTTAGTCTTTTTCAAATTCATATTTTTAAGTTTTTGTTTACATTCAATTTAATAGTCAAGCTCATCTAAATCCCCTTTTACTTTCCCTTCAGATTTTCTGCAAACCTTTGTTTCAAACTTATACCCTTATTATTCAACTTCTCATTTGTCTACCCATTTTTATTTATTTCTTTATTTTAAGCTGCTTTACTAAATGAGATTCAGCTTTTTGCTTTGTTTACAGAAGTCTTACAGATACTGTTAGATCTTTGCAGACATCTTTTTAGCTGGTGATTTTTGGGCACTTGGTGAAATGTTCTGGAGTGACTACCAGCCATCATCTGTGTTTCTGAATTTACAGTATTTCTGCTTATTTGTTTTAGTTTTGTGAAGTTGTATTTTACATTATTCTCTTTGCATGTGCCTACATATAATGGAATCTGGAGTGGGATTTCTCACCTGACAAAGTGGTGCTTCAAAGCACGTTCCTGGCCCAGGATAAAATGCTAATGTAGATGCTCCCATGCTGACCTCTAGTGTCACTGGTGCACAGAGCAGATGCTACCTAGTGTCCAAGGTGGGCTTTCTCTCTCAAAATGTCTGTACCTAAACATTCAGAACAGCTTGTTCTTGAGTTCCCAGCAATGTGACAATACAATAGATTTTCCAGTAATAGAACATTTCCCACATCTGTTTGTTTTTTTACCCATGTAATTATATACAGATGCTATAAGCAGAAACTGTACTTTGCCTTATTCAGCATTCCCTCTGGATTTCAGAAGCTACCAAACAGGTTAAAGTTGTATTAATAAAAGGAATACTTTACTAGACAGTCTGCTAATGTGAAGATTCAGAATTAACTTTATTACACATTCTCAGCATTTAACAGTATGTGCATTCAGTAAAAACAGATTTGTTCCCTATTTCTGCCACCCCTTTTTTTTTAAGTAGTACAACACCTTCCCAGAGAATGCAGCCAGACAGGCTGCTAGAAAATTGATTTGCCTTCTTACAAAAAGGGATATTTCCCTGCTGTGCATCAAGGAGCTACATCTGTACATATGGCTAGTGGCTGTTCTGTCCTCTGTGGACAAGTAGCTTGGCACAAATTATACCTGCAAGTTTTCTTCCTCTTGCCTACTGGATTAAGGTATCTTTTCCTATGCTGCCTTCCAGAACATTTGCTGACATTTTTGTCCACTGAAATACATCTGGGTACTGCTTGGGAGAGTAACGGTTGGTATAAGGGGAAGTTGTGCCAGGGTCCCACTAAGAATTAAACACAGTGGATGGTTACAAGTCAGGGTGAAAGTTGTAGCTTGGACTATGTCCTGTATGGACATATTTAGGCTATTGAAGTTATAAAAAAAAAAAAAAAAAAAAGAAATATCTTATATTCTTACATATCTGATAGTTAATTTCAAACATTTCCTCTTTAACTCTTTGTGAGGAGGGTGAGTGCTAGAATATTAAAGTTTCACATTCCTTTTTCTACTTCTTAAGCATCCCAAGATAGTGATACAGAGTACTACAAAAGAATATCTTACTGGGTGTACTCTGTGAGGCAGGTGAACATTAAATCTTACCCAATAAATTTGATCTCTTTACATGTGTGTGCATGCATGCATGCATATGCACCTCATTGTATCCCAGTTTGGAACAGAATTGTAATGCAGTGAGCCATATCCATGAATCATCAAGACCAGAGGACATGATGGAACACATACTCATATATATGGACTTTTTCTTGGAATAGAAAAATAAAAAGTGCACTCATCTCAGTCTGACACATGTGGAGCCGAGCTTGTTTATGCAGCCGAGGACTTGGACTGAGGGCTTGCTGTGGTTTAGGCCTGTCTTTGGCTACCCGTAGAGGGCCTGGAGCTTTTGGATAGAGTCATCACACTTTTCCTTCCTATGAGCTGTGGGACATCTGAGTTCTGGAAGGCTTTTGATAATAAGTTTAGATAAATGCTCCTTCCATACGCTTTCACCTTTAATAGAAGGTACGTATATATCTATGGTAAAATGATTGTGCAACTCAAACCGTTTGACATAAACAGCAAAAATTAAAGACAAAGCATTTCTGCAGCTGGAGGGAGTAAAGAAGGAGGTATAAAAATAAATTATATCGGTAAGAAGTGAAAGACAAATTTTTGTTGCAGAAGTTAATCTCAGACCTCCTAATGACAGTTGTGTAAACAGCTGAGAAGTCTGATAGCTTGGAAATGTGTTCTTACAATAGCAAGGGCATTGGCTGAACTTAAAATGGCACAGAGCATGTAAACCAAGTAAAAACTTTTAAGATTGCCACGCATGTAAGCAGGCTTACCATTGTAAAAAAAATGGTGTGATGTGGATACAAATTCAGACATTTGAAAATAGGTGAAAAGCTCAAGAGATTAATGCTGTGTCCCTGTAGTTCCAGACACCGGTCCTAAACATGGCTTGCAGTTGAACAGATGTGTTTATGCAAGCTTACCCCTGCCGATTTGAGGAACATTGTCCAGCTATCAAAACCTGGTACCCAGATCTCAAACTAACAGGTCAAACAGCATTCAGTTAAGTCCCGATGCTTTGAAGTATACTGCCCAGAGCTCTGACCTCTAAAACACACTTTTCTGCCCTACTTCCATATTTTATGCAACAAACCACACAGCTCTCATGGTTCTGAAAAGTTCCACCTTTTGATAAGTGACTTCTTTCTATAAAATATATTTCCCATGTGCAAATGTATAATAAAAAATGTGAATAGATGACAAGACATAGCACAGCAATCATCCACATAAAATTCTGTTCTGTGTGAAAAAGATAATGCTTCACACTGTATTTTTGTATAAACTGTGTTCCCTTCCATTGAACAGTGGGGAAAAAATGCTCTATCCTGGAATGGAAGAAGTCAATGTGAAGAACTGGATCTAAAGTGTTTTCCACAAACCCCAGCTGACATAGAAACTTGGTGCAATAGTATTCAGCCAGTTCTGATAGCTCTCTGTAGCTGAGGATGCAAATCAACTTCAGTTTTTGTCTCAAGTACTGGAAATTTAAAGAATGAACCTCAGCAAGTTTCTGTACTTTAGCTTTGCTGAGCTAAGTATTTGTGTTCTCAGTAACGATAAACAGCAGTTTGGGAAAAGACTTGTAAATGAATCATCACTCAATAATAATGCTAATTTGGAAGCGGAGGTAACTCAAGAGCTGTCCTGGTCTACACATAAGCTATAGGATGGAGTTTTGTGCTTCCCACGCAGCCTGGTGATGTGTATTCTCTCTGATCAAGGGTACACTGACTTTCCAGTCAGTACTCTTCTTACCAAAATATAATAGGAAATTCTTACTATAATAGTAGTATTACAAGAAGTATATCTGTCCCTTGGAAGATTGAATCTACCAACTGATTTCGCTAGCTGGCTCATCTCTCTCAAATTATAGTGGCTTTCCTCTGCTAATGATATGAGTTTGGTTCCAAGAAAGAGTAAAATAAAGCATTCCATAATTTATTCAATTTCTGAGAACAGCATAAAGCAAAGGCCTAAGTCTAGTGCTAAGCCTGTCTTCATCTTTATCTCTAAGTAATTTTTAATACATAATATTTTACTGTCTCATCTCCTTAGCTGACATGCACTTCATCCTTTTCACTCTGATTTTCATCCTTACTAAATGCCACTTAGGAATAACTCTAATCAATGAAAAGGAGCAACACAATTCTCTAAAGCATTGAAATAGGCTAAAATTAAATTGCACAAGAATCAAAAGAAAATTAAACTTAGATGCTAGGAAACTCAACATTCCAAATGCATCTAGGATTGCTTATGTGTGAAATTGGACATGCAAGTACAGATTTTTTCCTTTTCTGATTCCTTCTGCATTTTTTTCACTGTGTCCATCTAACTACGAAGGATTAAAAAGTGCCAACTCTGAGGAATGTCTCAAAAAGAAAACAGTTAACATTATAGTATCTTCCTCTTACTTCCACTATTGCCTTCACATTTTCTGTTCAGTTCAACTAACATGAAGAAGTAATTTTCAAAGCCTATGAGCATATATAGATGCTAGAAATTTCCAATGTTAAAAATTACTTAAGAACTGTGAAAAAGTTATAAAATGAATGATTTATAAAGTAAGCTAAACTGCTCAGGAATTTAAGCCCAGTTATTGGTTTAAGATAGGATACTACAGCTTGTGGCAGTGTTTGAGAAGCACTGTTATGCAATGCTCAAGCAATCCAGAAATAGGAGTTAATTTCTGATTCTTCATTGTTATTGTGAAAACTACACACACTAATCAAACCATCTGAGTCTGGGGTCAAGTTATTTGGGTTTTACTCAGTCATTTGTCCTATCTCCAATGCTGGTAGGCGAAATCCATTGCTTTCACTTTCTGGAATTTTGGAGTCTTTCGTATTTTATTAAGAATATATGTTTTGATATTTTCTTCCCCGTATTAATAGCCCTTTTCTTCTTGATTAGGTTTACTTGTTAATATCTTATGATCCTATGGTCAAATATATTTAGCCTTTGCTCTTTTTATAAATATCTTGAATGATAGTAGGAGTAGGTTTTTAGCTTTTTTTTCCATTCTGTATGTGTGGTTTTTTTTCTGAAATCCTGTTTAATAAGGATTCTCTTATTCACCTATGCAAACATTATTTATATTAGAATGTAACTTCTGTTAACATCATTCCGTGCTTGTATGGGAATTAAATAAAGGGTCATTTTTCATTTAACTCATTTCACTTGGTATAACCTAACACTTTCTTTTTAAAATCATCTACTTGAAATGGCTGACATAAAGCAAAGAAAATCTTAGATCTATGCATATTCTGAAAGTGTTAATAAATCATCGTTTTCTTCTGTTTTCTCTGGTACTAAATGACACATTTGGGTTTCCCCCCCTTATTCTTAATGGTTTGGATTAAAGGCTTGACAAGAGAGCCTGAAAACTCTTTGAAACGCTCCCCAGTTATCTAAGATCAAATCCATATTAATTTAAGAAAGATGATAGAGCATCTACTTATAGTAATGGCAGTGTTGAATGTGATCAAGAAAATGATCCCTAAATAGCAGTAGCTGGTAGATAATACATATTCTGATCTTAAATTATGTCACTGCTATTTGCTTTCATACCTGCCTGCAGCAAAAGAGGGGAAAGGGGATTTTTCCAGCTTGCTAATAGATCTGTGAGTATCTGATGGGGAGAAAATGACTTGATAATGTACTTCTTGATGACAGTGATTGATCATAGTATATGCCGAATGAAAACAAGAATAGTATATTGATACACTGAAAAAAAAACGAATGACCAAACAACAAAAACACCATCAGTTATTAGGTACCACTTTCAACTTTTATTCTGTAGTGAAAACGATATGTGTAAGCTTTCTCTTGCTAGAAAACTATGTTAATTTTATTGCTGAATCTGTCTCAGAAGAAATATCAGTTGGAAAATCTGGGGTACCACCTTTCCTTGTGAGCTATTAACCAAACTGGTGAGATAAGGCTTTTAATTTCTTCTGCAGGAGATCATTTTCTCTGGAACTTTTCTTAGCCTGGATCACCTCTAGGTGGGAACCAGTTCAGTCTCTCAGGTGGCCCTGGATATGGCTGGACCTTGCAGAGAGAGATTGTTTTGCTGGGGTCCTCATACCATCTCCTTTCCACCCATTTCTGTTGCTTTCTCTATTTGTCTGACATCTCACAAATAGATTTTCTTAGATATCAGCTGCTGTCCATATTCTGCCTGGCAGAGCCTGAAGGCACCAGTCAGCACAGCTGCAGCAGATTTTCTGTGGCATTGGTTTTAAGCGTTAAGCTTTGAAACGTGCTGTGCTTATTCAGGCAATCGATACCCCAGAGTGTTTTTATTATCTAGCTAAGTGAAAGAGTATCACATCGGTACTGATAGCCTTATTTTTTAAACCAAGGACAGGTTATTTGTCTTTGGTTAAAATAAACAAATCTGAGTAAATGTTTCTAATTCTGTACTCACAAAATGTCTTCAAGTTTAAATGGTAATTGAACTTGCTTGTGTTTGGAATGGAGTTTGGTAATTTGGCTTGGCTTACTGATTTGAAGTGGAAGATGCCCACAGACGCTCTTAACCCTCAGTTCAGGCCCTGTCTTGTCAGCTGTCTCGGCATGGGAAGAGTTGGGTTTAGACAAAGGGCATTTGTTAATTGCTGTTGTCTGATGAAGCTGCTGTGATTGCCTCTTGAAGAATCAAACACTGCAGAACTGTTTAAAGACAGCAATTTCTAAACAGCTTAAGGAATGAATCATTTTCCAAAGTACCAAAAATGTAAAGTCAAGATAATTTTGATTTTCAAACAGGATGAACTTCTGTGTACTGTTTTGGGGCTTTTTTGTGGCCAAAAATACAACTAATATAAAAAGTCACAGGAAGCTATTGTCTTTAATTCATGTTTATAGATGTCATGTACATTCCACGCACTAGTTTAATGATATCCAGAAAGACATTTAAAATAGTTATGTATTTTGGCTGCTCTCCTGGCAATAATATAAGGAATTATATTTAATTATCTTTATGACAAATTAGTACTTTAAGGAAATTAAATCTAATGTATCTTTGTCTCATTTATCTAAAAATTCGTTACACTAAAAAAAATTAGTTTGTGGAGTACAGGTTAATAAGAAACCTGTGGGAGTTATAATATTCAATTTTGGCTGATCAGTTAAAATGTTGGATCATATGAGTTGAGAGAAGTACTCTGTTAGATATATTTCCGAGTAATGATATACTTCAGGAGATGGAAAGCTAAAGTTAGGTAACAAGAGTAGAATTATTTGCAACAGCATTATAATGAAAGATTGAAAGTATTGGTGCTTCAGGGTGTGCTGTGAATGCACATAGGTTTTATGAAAGATAGGCATGGTCAGAAACAAAATGGATTCACAAAAACAATCCAGTAAGATACCAGCAACACTGAGAAACAGAAAGAGCTTAGAGGATCTTGGCAGTGGAAAGATATACTTAAAATGATTCCATGCAATGAGTCAAGGTGTGTGTGCTATAGGTAAAGAAAAGGAAGGGTTTTCACACTTTCAGCACATCTGCACAAAACAAGTTGTCAGTTGGAAAGTGCCTAGGCACAAGAATCACCCAACATCTCAGTAAAGCTTTAAATAAAGTTAAAACTCCTGCAGACACGCTCATACCATGCTTTTACATGGCTGTGTGAAAGACAGAAACTTACCACTTTTTTAGTTGCTAAGTAAGCTGTTATGGTTATAGTTATGTATCTCCCACGTGTACAGTGTTGTCTGTATAATCACATCTTTTTTGGGTGCAAATTTTGTGCAGCAGTATTGTCTTTGTCTATTACAATTATTTTCCATTCCCAGTTTCCTTTCCACGTCTTTACCAGCACTATGGTTTATGTGGCCACACTGTGGATGGAAAAGGCAAAACACAGTGCTGCAAAAATTTCAGCTACTATTCCCATTCTAAATGTTTTATCTCTCATATAGCTTTGAAAAACAATTCCTTTTCCATCTCATATTAACCTCTGTTAGTCAAAAAGGAAAAAAAAGGAAAGAATTACCTATACCTAATTATAAATTCCTCTAGATTGCACTTTTACTTTATTTGCTGAGACAAAACCTGTGCAGTCTCATTTAGGACTTGGAATTGAATTGTAGGCTTCTGATTGAGGGGAAACGCACACATGTGCAGGAGTTGTGCAAGGCACTATTACAAATATCATAAATCTGTTTTGCTAAGATTCTGTCATTCAAAGACAGGATACAGTTACGTGCAGTGAACAAAAGCCATGAGAAAAATCAATGCCAGAACTTAATCATTTCTAAGAACCAGAGGATGTTTAAAAAGTAGTAGAAAGAATGGTGACTTTTCTTGCCCTGGAAAACAGAAGGGCAAATTGTAGGTAAGTGCACTGATTAGTGCACTGCAGAAATAAAGGCTTTGATAAAAACCAGAGAAGCACAAGACAAAATTAGTATAGAACTGTAATCCTTTGAATTTTTCTCTTTGCTGTACTAATATGATCCTAGATGTAGGCTGTTAGCTGCTGATAAAGTAATACTTGCAGACAGAAAGAAAGTCTGGCTAAAGAGTGAAACAGAAAGGGATTCTCTTGAGATAAGGAACTCTTCTGGCTGGAAAAGGGACTTGTACTGTTGCTGTAATTCTTTGGTAACGACATCTCAATATCCAATTTAATTTTAAACTCTTAAGACTCTGTGTCCCCAGATATTTTTGGTATAAAGCTGTCAAGTAAAGATTATTTTTTTTTGAAATGATAAAGACTTCTGTAGCTCTGGGTCAGTTCTCGGCATTACTCCCTCCATTCCTGTAATCGTGTCACAGTTCAGCTTTCTTCAGTTTCTTCCCCTAAGCTTTGCTCTTTGAGAATTCTTCTTAGGTCCCCTCCCTTCCCCCAACCTATGAGCAGACTTTTGAGTGGCACTGAAGCTCTGAAACGTTTACATTTCACAATTATTGCCAGACACCATTATTACTGGTAAGAGAACTGAAAATAATATATTCTTTCTGGTGTTGGTTTTTTTTTTCCTTCTGGTTTTATCTGCATACTTGTACAAGAAAATAAGGTGAAAAATCTTTTAGAAATGTACCAGTATTTAAAACTAATTACTGAGATGAGTTTTGATAGGGCACACTCCTTTTGAATTGCACCCTGCAGTGTAATTGCAGGAAATACACATACAGAAATCTTGCTAGCTAGGAAAACAGATAAATCAAGTGAAATGTTTTGCTCTTCTTTCATTCTTGCTTCCTTAAAAAAAAAAAAAAGAAGAAATTCTAAAAAAGTTCTAAGGGTTTAGGATTTTTTCTTATGAACATTTTAAACCTTTCCATTATTCTCATTCATTCATTTTAACTCTTTCATTGTAAGTGCAATTTGCATGAAGTATATTACTGATGAGGGGAGGTAGTACCTATTGTCTGGGCTGCAGATGGACAGGTGAAAGGGGAAGATTTGTAATGTATTGAAATTATCTTGTGTAATGCAGAAAATGATAGAGTTCATAGAAAAACAGGAAGTGATTGTCAAGTATCACACTTTCTTACTCTGCAATTAAAAGTAACATTCCCAGTTTTTGTCTTTTCTTCTTTACCCCATAAGATACTCTATCAGAGTGATAAAATGCTATTCCTGCTGAACATCTTAGTGCTTATTTCTCTCTGCATCAAATCCCATTTTCTGAAGATGCTATCTACACAGCAGTATGGAAGGAACTATTCTTAGGAATGGATACCCTCAGGTCCCCACTCCCCCAAAACATATTGCAATACTGTTAAAAAGTACAGGCGCTTGGTAGTACATGTAGACACAGTACTAGACCTTGACACAAGAGCTTATAACTCTTGTAGCTCGGGGTAGGAAGTGTTTATCAGACTGATGAGGAGGAAAAAACATACACCTGGGAAGCAAAATAGCTGACACGAATGCAAGTGCTGTTAGTTCTGTGTATTTCGGTACACCACTACCTCCAGCTTTCCTTCTGTTTTATGTGTCTATTTAAAGGTGCACTTGGATGCTGCTAGATGCTGCTAACCTGTGAAATATACGTATATAAAATTTGTTTTTCTTTTAGTTTGTGTATAATACTCTAAGTAACTTGTTTCTACAGTAATGACTGATGTTTCTAAAGTTTAAGTCATCTTGAAACCAAGTTTGTGCTCAGTCATACTTCTAGCCATAGGGAGAGAGTTATTAAATGTTAATGAATTTCTTATCCTCATTAAGCAGGAATTAAGTTTTTTAGCACATATTTTCTTAGTTATCTAAGAAGTGCGGGTCATGCTGACTATCTAATTAAAAGTTTAACCTCTAACAAGAAGTTTCTAAGTGTTACTTTTGATAGATGTTGAAGGGTTCTGTTCTGAAAATATGATCATTTAAAATAAATAAGCCTGAAAGTGAAATATAATGCTCCATATGAACTACAATGTAGTTCCTGAATTTGGGGATTAGGTGAGGTATCGCTATGTGAATAGAGTTGAAACATAGAAATGTGTTATAAATATTCTTCTTCAGACGTAAATCATTAGGATATTGTGATGTCCTAAACTCACTTTGTAGGACGTTGCAACTGGTATGTCATGTTTGAAAGTTAATTGCAAGTGCTCAGGTTAATGGATTTTAAAGCACTAGACAAGCATTTAAGATGGTTTTTGCAAAGGTGTTTTGACCAAATAGTTAAGAAATAGATCACATATTTTTTAGACCACACTGAAATAGTCTTTCTTTCTGTGAAACATATGCCTAACATAGGTACGTCTCATGCATCTTCATACTACTTTACAGTGTGAAGATAACTCTGTTTTGCGTTCCGATTGTCAATAGTCTTATAGCTACATTTATAACGAGTATTTATAACGAGTATTTACTTTTGGGGTATTCCCTGAAATTAATAGACATGTTTAAAAAAAAAAGTCTAAACAAAATCATGTATTAATTAGTGACTCAATATGAGAATTTATCTGCTGCTTTCATCTGTTTCATTACTGAATCTTTTAAAAGCAGAGATTAAGTAGATAGTCAATTATCCTGATTTCTAGACTGAACAGAATAGCAAATAAGACAGTGTATTAGTTATTGTCCAACCCACTTGGAATGAAAAGAAGCCAAAAAAAAAGATGTAAAAACAGTATCTAGTTGTTCAGTTTATAGTGTATGAAAACAGTGCCCAAGTAGAAGTTAGAAGGTCATTAAGCATACTTACTTTGGGGATACTCCCAGTGTTTGTGAATACAGCTATAAACATGGATACATTTCATGTTAACGTGTTATTTCCAAGGTGCAAACCTTGTTGAAGGCAAAAGCATCTGGTAGCTCTTCTGACAAATACTGTCTTATTTAAAGGTACAAGTGTATTCCCTTGTCATTTTACTTTTTGGTACTTTTTTAATTCTGAAAAATGGTTTGTGAATAGTGTCTGGGCTCTGACTTTTCTAGTCGTTACTGCTGAAATTTTGTGAGCACACAATTGCTGCAAATGGAGAAGTATGCAGTTTCTCTTGTTACGCTGCCGCTTCTTACCTATTTTGATTTTTTTTATTTTTTACAAAAGAAATAATCCTGTATCAGGAATCTGCGTTTTGGAGACTTCTTTACTTTTAGTTTTTACGATCGTCTGCTTCTTGACTTTGGGTTAAAAAATGATGAGGAAAAAAAGAGGGAAAAAAATATCTTTGAAGTGAGGAAGGTGGTGGAAAACAGCAAGGTGAAAACAGGGCCCCCATTCCTGATTTTGTCTGCTGCTGAGCCCAAGTAGGGAGCTAGGAGAGGGAAGGAGAAGCAAGAAGGGGCAAGAGGAGGACAGTGCAATGGGTGCATAGACCTCTCTCAGGCCTGCAGCATAGCTGTGGTGCAGCAGGCTGAAGGCTTGGCCTGGCTTCCGGCTGCACCCGAGGCTCCACATCAAGGCTGTGGCATCCAAAGGGCTGCGCACGAATGTTACTGAAGCAGTAAAAGGACCTGCGAGTTCAAGGTGCTCTCAACCAAACAAGTAATTAAGTAATACAACACACAGAGGGGCAGTGATGTCATCCTGAAAGCATGTGTGCTGCTCAAGTGAATGATGTGTTAACGTGGCTGCCAAATGATAGTCCTCATAGATGTTTCTCAAGCAAACAGAAACGCAGCTGGGAGCAGGTCACTATCTGGTGATGACATCATCCTAATTTGAGAACAAGATGTGAGGAAGAAACTGAGTTTTGTTTTCTACCAACGTCTCTCTGGAAGATGTTTTCGTGATTCAGTGATCAGGTCAGTCTGCATTGCTTTTGAATCCAGTACTTGTGAGAAGGTTAATTGCTATCGCTTTGGACAGAGCACTTCTGAGGCATCTGAAAATCACCTGGAAACTCACAGGTAGGATTGCATCTTCTGAACACATGGCAGTTATTTCCTGGGACTAAAACTTTTCTAGGCTAAGCTAGGCTGAGTCCTTCTGTGCCATAATCACCTGGCCTGGTTTTGGTGCAAGCAGCAGAGAAACTTGTGTTCCTTGAAGTTGCAGTCAGTTCTACCTAACTTGAGGTGAGAATATGCAAGAGGAAGCGGGAGCAGCCTCACACAAAAAGGCAACTTCTGGCAAGGTAATCAGAGTCCTTCCTGCTGCGCTACACAGTTCTCAGGGATGGTTCTCAAGAACTCTGCCAGCAGTACCCATTTGGTTCGCACAATTACACCAACTTTACACAATGTACATATACAAGACATAATAAAAGCAATGCACGATTGACCACTGGGTCAACTCCCTATGGTTTTACATACAGTCACAGCAACTGCTGCAATAGGTAGTCTTTATGAAAATCCGTGTGCAGATTTTGTTGGCCCTTTTGTGCTACCACAGTTTGTTCTGAATTAATTCAGTGAAGTATATTTTCCTTACGTATAGCAAAGTATTTGAACTTCGGTTTAAAACTTACTGAGTTAGTTGCTCAGGCTTTTGAGTCCGTGGATGATAGGCTGCTACCAGCTATGTTTTGGCCGAGGTGATGGTAGAATAGAAAGGAATTTGTTAGTTGCCAGCAGTACCACAGGTACTCTTTTGCACACAGAAAAGAATCTAGGCTTTCTAATGAAATTCACTGCTGACAAAGATTTTTCCTTAATCCTCGTATTTTAGAAAGTTCAAACAGATTACATTGCTACTGAAATCAGTAGGCTTCATTTACCATTTTTCCATGCTGGAATCTCATTCTTGGAAGAGACCTCTGTAAGACCACTGATTTACTGGGAGCATGTTTTCACTTTGCTCGAAATATGCCCTGATACTGAGTAGTAAAAACAGTATCATTGCTAAACAGAAATATTTTTAAAGATTTAATTTTATAAATGGAATATTGTCAATGACTTAATTGTTTAAAGGGGGGCTTTAGCTTACGAGAAGAAAAAGGAAAAAAAAAAGCTTCTCTTTCATTAATTACTTTTTCTAGCCATCTCTATCCACTTGTACCTCACCACAGTAGCTTTACAATACGTTTTGCTTTTCCTGAGATCAAACTTGAAGTAACAGAGAAGGGCTGACTAACTGAATTCCTCATACATTAAAAATCTTATTGAGTCCTTGTAGTCTCAGGTTAGCTCCTCCACACTAGGAGAAAGAGCAGCAAGCAGAAGGGTCTTGGCACCTTGTCAGAGGATTGCTGAGAGAGTGAGAAAGGCTGGTGGCAGCACATGGCCAGGACCATGTGAAGGAGATGATGCAAGGGGGCAGGGGGGCAGAGAGCCAGGGACAGCAGGTGCTGTGGTTGCCCTCCTGCTGCCTCCTGCATAACCAGGTGTTCCATCTGTGGGTCCTGAGCAGCTGTGCAAAGATGTACTACTGAGCGACAGGTAACAGTCCACACTTTGCATGAATGAGCATTGGACTTCTTCTTTCTTTTTTTCTTTTTTTTTTTTCTTTTTATGGGAAACTTGAAACTTCACTTAAGCTTAATTACTTCATGCACATGGACAAGTACTACTTCCTTTTCCAATTACAGATTTATGTCTTCAGGTCAAAAAAGTAGCTACTTTAGCCAACTTTGTTCCTAAATTCTTTTTATATAAAGGTGATTCAGAAGTCATGCAATGGTTCAGAAAATCTTACTCTAAAATTCATTTTATAAGAATATGTAACAGATGATACATTCTGACCCTTTAAACCATTCAGAAACGCTGTTGTGTAGTGAGGCTAAAGCAATGATAGTAACTCTGTCCTTAATGTAATTTTTTAAACTTTTTGATGTTCTTTAAGGTAAATCAAGGTTTATTTGTTTGTCTCTGTTGTTGTTTTGTGGGTTTTTTGTTGTTGTTTTTTTTTAAATAAGCTTCATGAAATGAACAACTGACTAGAAATGAGAAGGGCCTCTAACAGCAATGAATAACTTCCGGAGAGATGATTTCACAGAGGTCACAACTGCAAAGAAAGTTCTATTTGCAGCTTGCAACTTCCTTGCATGTGCAAGTCAGTCAATTGCAAGACAAGTCCATAGATAATAGATTCATAGAATCATAGAATTTGAATGAGTTTTTGTTTTAGGTTGCTCGCTCAACAACCTATCTACATGTTAGTCTTTCACAGTTTTCACCTCTATGATACGTTTTCAATGCTTTTGTAATAACCTATAACATAACATAGTGATTTCGCCTCCTATGAAACTTAGGCATGCCACGCTTTTTTAAACCACTTGGTTTTGATGTCTTAAGTCAGATTTTGTCAGTCACTTCGCAGTATTCATTTTGCTTATGTGGTCAAATATACTTTGCTGTGCATACGAATGAATGTACCACTGATTTGTATTGATTTTCCTCTGCCTTGCTATTAATCAAGACTGAATGTAGAGACATTTTTAAGGCTTCTTCCCTACTGTTCTTGGCAAGCTATTCTAACGTACAAAAAAAAAATAATTCTCTCCACACTATCCTGCAGCTGTACATAACATTCAACCTAGTGCTCGATAACATAGCTCCTTCATATGATTTTCAGCATCAGAGATACAGCAACACATTCTGAATTGTTGCATTTGTTGAGCATTTAAGCCAAGGCTTGTTGAAGTTCAAATATTGTTTGTAAATCAGTTAGCTTCATTAATTTTTTTAAAATCTCAAGAACCTGCTTAGAAACTTATTTCTCAGTAAATTGTACTGTTCTGTTATCCTCATCCAGAACATCAATATTCAGAAGCCTTCCTACATTCCTAGCTTGCTGATTGCATTTTTTCTTTACAGAAAATCAATTACTCTTACTTACAGCAGCAGAATTTTAAAAAGATACAATCAAAGCTTGAATTTCATTCTAGTTTAAGTTCTGGTTGCTGTGGGTGTAGATACCTTTTGTGTCCTTAGTTTAAATTCCCTTTGGGTTTCAGATGAAATCATAGGTGTGCTACCTTATTCCAAAAAGTGAGAATGCAAAGGTGCTTCTTTCTCTAAGACCTCTCCTGTCATTCCCTATAACTGCTGTCCAAAGAGTCATAAGCAGTTGTTATCCAAGGAATTAAAGCAAATGTAGTTTGTGTTTAGTACGTTGTATTGATTATTTCACGAACTGTAGAACTACAGTATTATGAATTTCCATAAGTCAAGAGATATTAATAAAACAAACGAATTCAGAAGTGTTTTTTCAGGTGATTTATAACATATCTATTTGAAGAAAGGTAAATCCCCGTGGAGGCAGTCACATTTTGTGTGATGGGTTCACCTTAATCCAGTACTGCATGAGAAAGGATGGTAACAGTACTGTTCCTGGTATCTATCTGGTACTGTGCTTTTGTCTGTACATGTTCTAGTGGAAGCATCTAACTTTAATACAGAGCTTTTAATGGTAATTATTAATGATAAATTGGCATAGGTTACAGCTTTCCCTCTGATGTTATGCAAAAACATTTTTTAAATATTTCCTAATAGGCAGTTTCATCAGGAATGAGAGGGCTTTTAAGGAGTGCATCTTTGCTACCAAATTATATATAGAACACAACCTGAGTCAGGTTTTCTAATGAGACTTCCTTAGTAGGTTAGTTTTTCCGGTGATCAGCTAAATGCAACTCAATTCTATGCTTACTGCTTACGAAGTTTGTTATTAGCATCGTAGTAATCCAGCCTGTATTCTGAGAGTAATGGCAGCAGAGGCTCATCTCTATTTCTGTTGACTCCCAGCAAAAGATTAATCTTTTCAAATGAAGGCAAAATTAATCTGGAAAAGAGTATTGGAAGAATTAGCCTAAATTAATCAAAAGCCAAATCTGTTTTCTAATATCAGAGGAAAAAACAACAGTAAAAAATAGGAATATTGTTGAAATAGTATATATCTGGTAATATTGTTGAGATGAACTCAGTGTTGTTTTTCTTTTATATCTATATATTATCTATATCTATATGTTATATATATTACTTTTTATATCACTGAAATACTACAGCCTTCAGTAACATGTCACAAAAAATGCTCTCCCCAGACAATATGTGATTAGGATGCTAATATACTTCTTTCCGCTCAGCATTTAAGACAGATTCTTTTTATGGAAGCAAAGCATTTTATAAGCTTTATTACATGGTATGAGGGCTTGTTGAAAAGTCTTGTCTTTAGGATTTTTGTAAAATATGGTTTGTGTTCAAATGTCTTGTTTGTACTGAAACATGCAATACATTTTACCATCTGTCTTCTATAATAAAGAGTGCTGTGTAAGAGATATTGTCACAGTACAAAGGAGCTTACATAAAGAAAATGCTTCAATTATTTTTAATTGATAGGAAAGTAGTCTTAGTGTTTCCTATTAAGGAGGAGAAAAGGAAAAAAAAAATTAGGATAGCAAAAGAAAATGGGATTTATCCTGTCTACAAAATGCTGGGAAATCATGAATGACTCAGTTTTGAGCTGTAGATCTGTACTGAAGCAATGTTCTGCAAGATAGGAACCACCTTCTGGATGGAGTAGCTGAAGCACAGAGGAAGTGACAAATTTGCAAATAGAGATCAGATGTCCTTGTCTGCAGTAAGGACTCTTGCATTTAGAATAGAAGTACTCCGATTAAGATTTTATCCTTGCTGTTTCTCACTTAAAAAAAAAGTAATAAAATGATTTTGCACATCATATTTAATGTGAAATGTGTTATCTGAACAGTTGAAGTGAGACGTGTTCTTGATACCAATTCTTGTATTCAGTAGATGGTCACTAGATGGCATTCTTTGGGTATAGAATTTAAGGGAAAATAGTACATAATGCTTAATTTGTATTCAGCCACATTTCTGGCAATTATTATGCTTGAGTATGAAACTCATAGTAAGGACACACTAGGGCAGTGGGAGAGGAGGGGGAAGGAAGAATTTGGTAGTGTTATTTTAGAGGCTGCACTTTCTAAACATTTTGGTTTACTTTGAACACTAAAAATGTTGTGTGAAGTTTTTTGAATACTTTTCTAGTTAATGTATGCAGAAATTGGTTTTTAGATTATAGATGTATGCACATCTGTGAATCTATTCTTTGCTCACACTCCTTAGAGGCAATAATCAATCACTACGAAATGTTCTAGGTAAGATCACATCTTCCAGGCCCTTAAAACTGAAAGCAACTAATCAACAACATCAGCTCTCTTTGTGGAGAATTGCAGGAAAGCTCTGATATTCAAAGGATGAGTACAGATAGTTACTGGCATTGTCTCTTTCAAAGTTGGAACAGGGCATAATGCTGTGATAGTCTGCTTCTCTGAAGTCCATCAGAAATTCCATTTAAACCTGAGAACTCTTTTGATAAAGCCTGATATAATAATCACAGTGCTGCAGAACACAAGGAGTAGCTAAAAGTGTATTGTCCTAATGAATTTGTAAATACTAACTGGTTACATGCAAATTGCTTTGCTTCAGTCAGTGCCATATTTTAGAATGAATAAAAGCAGTCACCATTGATTTATGAGCTATGTTTCAAATCTGACTCATCTATTTTGTTCTAATTCAAAATGAGAGATGAAGTATCTCAAGTGGCTATAAATGCTGTTCTGTGAGTGCCGTAGAGAGTAGCAT
This sequence comes from Aquila spilogaster, assembly GCA_024606505.1. NCBI lineage: Eukaryota > Metazoa > Chordata > Aves > Accipitriformes > Accipitridae > Aquila > Aquila spilogaster. The sequence continues at coordinate 35,139 of JANHGO010001743.1, forward strand.
CAGTTTACTGCAGATAGCACTTTTTGGACTTGTGTGCCGCTTGTTTGTATTGCCTCAGTGCCATAGAGGAAAGGGCACGGTGAGGTAGAGTAGTCTTCCTTACATACCGTCTGCACTATCTGAATCTTTCAGTGTAACTGGTGATATTTTGGGTATTCAAAATCCAACTTGCTTCAGATATTAATATATTATTAATTTGATGACTTTCTCTGTGCTGATCTCTAACGTGCCGTCATCATAACCATAGAATTACAGAATCATGGAATGGTTCGTGTTGGAAGGGACCTTTAAGATCATCGAGTTCCAAGCCCCCTGCTATAGGCAGGGACTAGATGTGAACCAGTTACTAGCAAGACTTTCCAGTTTAATACCAAGACAACTTCTACAGCAAAGAAAATTAGTGTTTGACAGTCTAAACCTTAAGGATACTTAATTTTTATACATAAACAGAAAAAGTAAAATCTGTTATCAAAATTCTTGTTATTTAAATGTAATATTAATCTCTTTCCTAATGTCATATAAAGACAAGGGTAACTCAGTAGATGGCAGTCCTCTTAAACCAAAGAGGAAACAGTGTGAGCATAAGGGACTGGAATTCAAGTGAATTCAAGTGTCATCTAGAATGAGCATAGATTGCATCTTTTATTTAGCTTTCTCCTGTCCTAGCTGTTGACAGTTTGTTTTTCTATCTTAAACTGCTCTGTAGAATTGTGATAATAACTCTCTAAATGTGTTTGAGGAGTTGCACAAAATGAAAAAATCTATGTATGTGAGTGTCTGTATTTTTCTGCCTTATTTGTCAAAAGTCGAGATTAAATCCTGAGTACTCTTCCTGGGTACAATTTTATACACTTCTCTGATAACAATTTCCTGTATTCAGAAATAGTTATAACAATTTTAATACATCAGCACTTGGTGTTCTTCTTACCAAGCCATATATTTCCTGTAGCTCATCCTGCACTATGGTTTATTGGGCCTGGCCCAAAGGCACTTCTGCCTTTCTGGTATCCAAAACCAACTGCCTTTCTCAGGCCCTGCTGTCTGTCTCTTTTTCTTCCTTCTCTGTTCAGATTTTTGTGTTTTTCTTACAGGCTTTCACACTTACTCTCCAGAAAACTCTTCCGTGTAGCTGTGACTTACATGTTTCTTCTCTGCTTGCTTCACACGCACAAAGGAAGCTCTGATATTTCCACATTATGCAGCATTTTTATCTGAATTTAATATAGGATAATCCCTAGAGCAGGAATTCATCTTCTCTTCTGAGCTTATGTCCCATTCAGCTGCTCATGGCCCTGCCCCTAAACACTTTGTGCATTGCCTCAGGTCAGTAGCAGAAATGAATGCTTCTTCCTGTTCCACTTTCAGCCGGTCACAGGTTAGAATCAAAGATACTGTAGTACCTATTTCTTCAACATCTTGTTTCCTTGAGTTGAGTCTTTGTCATTAACAGTGTGTGGGACCTCCCTTTCATTACTAAGCTGGGATACCTTTGATTATCTTACCTACAGGATAGATTTGTGATCCCAGCAAACTCTTTGAGAATGAATAACACAAAAATGTACTCATTTCAAAAAATAAGCAAAAGCATGCCTTCATCCCACTATGTGTTTGCTTCTCTCCCAGTCTGTTTCAAGTAGGCTACAGTCACTCCTCCTCTGCTTGGAAAGAATGCACTCATAAAATAGGTATCTTAAAATATAATCAAAGTAGTTACTTATTTTCACGTAACACAGAAAATGTGGGCGTTAGAAGCAAAAAGCTCTAATAACTTGCTTAGCTGCTTAAACAGTGTTGGTGGAGACATGGGAAGATCAAATATGATCTGATGGAAGGAAGGCTTTGATGTTTGGTCAAGTTGTCAGTGAACCTACCTTGTCCTTCTCTTGATTGATTGGCCAGACAAAGGCATGGGAAAATTGTGGGGAAGACCCAGATTAAAGGGTCACTGGATGGCATTTGAATGAGATCAGTAAATGGTGAAGGGAGAACATGATGCTAAAAAGTGAAAATCTACATAAACTTTGAGTTCTTGATCCACTGGCTGCCTGCGTATTTCTCCATTTGTGTTCAGTAGGCTAAGGGTGGATCCAAGGGAGATTGTTTGCTTATTTTTACCCAGGTATAAATCATACACCCTGATGTTCAGTTTTTTAAATTATGGATGGGACAAACCGTGACAATAAAAGTGTCATGTGAAACACTCAGTAGGAGTAAGTGAATGCAAGAATTATTAAGATCCTTCCTGATCCTCCATAAATTGTTCTGTGGTTTATTTGTGAGTATGTTTTGTTTTGTTTGTATCAAATATGGACCATATAGAATAACTGTGAGCCTTTCAGGTGAGAGAAAGGAGGCAGGGGACAACCTAAACTAAGGCAGAAATGTTTTCTTGCTAAGATTTGGATAGATTTAGGTAGGTCTTAGAGTGACTGCATTATATCAGGCCATAGCTCTTTTAATTATTGGTTCTGCATCAGTGGGATCTGAACTCCTACAGGCATCATATTCATAAATGATTTTTTTTCATTAATTTAAGTTCCAGTTTTTCTAATTCCATTTGGTGAGTAGAATCTACTGTTTTACAAGCAGACATTTAGGAAATGTTTCTCATTTAAAAAATGCTGCAACTATTGTGACACTATAACTTAAAAATAATAAAAGCATAGTGGAAATAATTAGGGAAGGGAAAGTAAATATATTAGGGGATTTTTTAGTTAAGCTTGCATTAGACATCTCTCTCTATTCATTTTACCTGAGAAAGTTCCCTTAAAACAATTATGTTACACGAAAATCCCTCTTCATAGTGGATCTCTTGCGCCATTTAATCCATCATTTTTAGGCCAGAGACTATGTGTGTGTGGCAAAGATACTGGCTGTATTGCTGTTGTCTAGCATTCATTTTCGGTAATCTTGTCCACTAGTAATAAATAGCTTTTTATAAAGAATAGCATATTATCACTTTGCCTAATTTCCTGGAAATTCAATTAGTGAATCAGAAATAATTAAATGAAAAGAGAGTGGTTGATTATTCTTTAATCTTTTTATATGCAACATAAGTGCCAAAGAAAAATATGCAGTACTAATAGCTACTTAGCGTTCATGTAAGATATAATACAGGGGGGAAATAACTGCAAATGAATGACTGGTACTGGAATCTTTTTTTAAAAAAATGCAAGATAGTCACATCAGCTTTTATTGTATGAAAGTCTAAAATTGGAGTTTGGTATAATCTTATCACTACTGTGCTCAGTTGAGCAGAAATAACACAAAGTCGCTTACTATTATCTTGATGAGTGTCTTCGAACTCCTTGGTGGTCAGAGGCATCATCTTGGTCTTCCCAGTGCCCATAGCCTTACTTTTGATAGGAGAGAAACTAAATTCTGGAGTTCTTTGTCTCTAGCTGCAGCTACACATTGCATAGCAGATTATACTTTCCAAAAATTCTGTTGCCAAGTAGTTGTATGCATACATGAGTAAATGAAGATTTGAGTATATATTGAGAATATGCAAGAAAACTACGCGTGTTATCTTAACAGTCACATCTCAAAGGTATGAAAAGTGTAAATAGCAAACATCTTTCACAAAAGGAGGGTAGATCCTCAGGAGGAAGTAAAAACAGTATTTTTTATCAGTGACACTGAAGTTGAGGTATTAACAATGTACAGAGGAATTTCAATTTCTTCCTGAATTTCTGGTCAGAAATTTTTCTTATTTCTGTGTAGATTCACTGGAACTTATCTACAGCAGAATAAAGCCCAGTCTCTGAAAACTATATACACTCTAAAAATAAAAAAATCTTACCTAGTTATCATTGTTCTTACTATACATTACTTGCAGCACTGAGTGATAAATGAAGCCTAGTGGAGATCTTTCAAAAGGTATTTTATGTCTTATTAGTATGCCCAGGGCTAGCTCTTGCAAGAAACCTGTGAATCCTGAGAAGGAGCAAGGGTCTCAGAGCACTCTGAAGTGTCCTAAAAGGCTCTATCCTACCTGACTGCTCTTTGTTTTTCACTCGTTTTGTGAGTGAGAGAAAATGCTGCGTATTACTTCTTAGAAGCCTTAACAAGCTTTTAAGACATCAAGAGGCTATTGGTCTGGGAAGATCCTGGATCTTGGCCTTCCTAACTGTCAGCTGAAGAAGCAGACCAGATGTAAAGAAAATCCTTCTTTCACACCATATAAACTATGGCTATCGGAAGATTTAGTCACCAGATGTTCAGATTTAATAGTATGCTTTCATGAATTTTTGCAGATAATTAGAGTATGCCCTGACATCAATGTATTTTGTAATAATACATAATAAAATGCCCCCTTGGTTACCTTTTTTTTTCCCTACATATCTTCCCACTCAACCAGTAACTGAAGTAATCGAGTGATACTAGAACTACCTGCAGTACTCAAGATGTGGATATTCAGAGGTTATATATGTAATGAAATGATACCCTTTATCTTGTTTTCTTTCAAGTACAGTTTTGCTAATCAGGATATGGCTGGCTTTCTGGGCTGTGAGGGCACATTGCTCGCTCACATCCAGCACCAGTACTCCTAAGTCCTTTTTAGCAGGTCTGTGTTCTATCTCTGTGCCCCCCCACTGATAGCAGGGGTTACCCCAATCCAGGTGCAAGACCTTACACTTGGCTTTGTTGAACCTCATGAGGTTCACCTGGGCCCACCACTCATGCCGGTCTATATCTCTCTGAATGGCATCCCGTTCCTCAGGCATGTTGACAGCACTGCACAGCATGGTGTATTCCGCAAACTTGCTGAGGGTGTAAAACCCTCTCTGTAATTTGTACATTCCACAAAGCTGATGAGACCTTTTCTCCCTTTCTGCTATTCAGCTTTTTTGGTAAAGAAGGCTATTTCATTAGGTTTCTAATTATGTATTCAGGAAACTACTAATTCCTTTTTTTGGCTAATGACCATTCTGCTTCACTTTTTCTCTGAGCAAAATGTATGATGGCTTCTGTTATGTCAGGAATAAAACAGATGGCCTTCTACACAACATCTGGGAAAAAAAGAGTCAGATCTCTGAAGCTTATTTAGTAAAGTAAACATTGCTAAAATGACATTAGATTAGTTGCTTTGCTAAGAATATGTCTGGATTGAAGCATACCTGAGTGTTTTGTATCTACAGGCAGGATTAGAATTAGTTATGTATAACTACCATTTCAGTTTATGACATTTTTTTCACAAAAATCTTTGAGCAAGAAGTGTTATTTGTACTAGTTCTGGGAGGAGCACCCTGCTGATCAGTGCTGAAAATACCTGTGTGGATTTGGCCTAGTGATGCCACCACTTAACATCTCTCAATTAATTTTGAGATTGCAAGTCAAGGAGAATAAGGACTTAATATTTTTTTAAAAATCACTTTGAATCTGTGGTAGCGTATACAGGCATCCCAAAGTGGTCTGATTATTTTTGGAAGTATATGGGATTTTATTAATAATCTGAGTTATCAATCTGGTCCTTTTCTGATAACAAAATGCACTTAAAGCTGATGGAACTAAATTTAGTTATAAACAACAAACTGTGAATAGCAACTCTACTTCTAGTGACTTTATTCCTGTTACCCTTGTTTGAGTTAGCCTTTTTCAAACAATATTTTCTTAAAATTTTGACATCATATTGTTACTGAATTTACAAGTTGTCACATTCAGGTTATGTGATAGGAAAGAAGCTTATTTAAAAGCAGTTATACGTCCTTTCTCTCCTAAAATGATTGTGATGTTTGTTATATGTATTCCAAAAACTTGTGGTGTTCTAGCAGTCCTGTAATGAGTAATTCATCAGTGTTGTATTACAGCATAATCATCTAACCAGTTAGATCATTCTGAGTGTCAAAAGAACTCTTCAAACCATGCAAATTGTCAGCACTGTTAGGTGATTATTTCTTGCACTGTCTGTGTGCTGGATTATGGTAAATAGAATGAAACTTTCTGATTATATATTTGGAGGATTAGATTTTCATGGTCTCTTTGAGGATTAAGTATGCTGAGATGCAATTTATATGTGAGAAAGAGATAAGGAGAGAGCGAGAATGGTGAGAAGAAGGGGGTATGATTATCAGGTAAAGGGAGATAGCTAATCCAGGTTGATTTAATATACTCAATTACATTTTTAGAATGGAATAAACCTATTAAGTATATATCTCAATTAAGTGCATCCCATGCTTGAGATATCTCCAAAGAATGAAAATTCACTTAAACCAAAATCTCTTTCATTTTTCTTTTTTTTTTTTCTTTTTTTACATCAAATTTTTGATATCAGTAAGTCCACCATATGAAAGTTATTAGGTCAAAGCTACATTTTTCAGCCTTAAAGTGGTTTTGGGAGGTTCACTAAGTCTGTTTTTTTCTTCTGGATGGAGGAAGAAAAGTGCATTCCTGTTCTAGAGAATCCAGTCAGTCACAATAGGTTAATAAGCTGCAGAGTTACATCTCCATTATTTTCTTCCTCAGTTTGTTGGTAAGAAACTCTTCTAGTCTTCAGTACTTTACAGAACTTTGCACAGTAGTTAATCTTCTCAAACCCCTAGCTGACAGCCCAGTTTGCTGGTTTGTCCCTTTGGTTTTGGGTCTCAGTACAGGACACCTGGGAAGTTCACTTCTTCCCTTATGATCACGGAGTAATTCTAATTACACCTTTGTCCTATTTGGAGAGAGGATTTATGAAGCTGACCAGCATTCCCTTTCACTGTGACTCTGAACCAGACCACCAAACTATTACTTACACTTTCTAGCAGATAGTGTTTTGAAACCTGCAGTTGGTCATTGATTATTTTACTTTTAAGCATTTGGAATAATAAAGAAGTATGACATGTAAAAGCTGAAGCTTCACTGACATTGTTAGTCCTCCACCAGTTAACCATTGAGCTTAGCAGGAATTACTGTTATTGATTATATAAAGAAAGACTGTGTGTAGTGATGCACTGTTGTTGAACAACATTAATGGTGCTCTCTACTAAACTATGATTAATGCATAGGTACGGAGTTGTTGGTAACTGTTGGCTGTGTAAGGTATCTGAATTTCTGTTTTCCTCTTTCTCTATCCCTTTATTTCAGTCAGCCTTCTGGATTTTTTTTTACATGACTAATAGACTATTTGATTTCCTCAGTTACAATATATTACAAATCTCATAACTAAAAATCTCCTAAGTACAAAGATGCAATATAATTAGTTTTTTTCTTATTAGTTTACTGTCATTAAGCATGGTACATAATGGAGTTTCAGGAACATATCAGTCTTAAGAGAATTCCTTTCCATATTGCTACTTGCTTCCAAGAATTAGTCATTTAGAATTACAGAAAACATTTGGAAATGTCTTTTGCCATTCCTGCATTTTTGACCTTTGAATATCTTTGAATATAATGTTTTGACATTTCTGTAAAAGTTAACAAATGTATATTTTTATTATTAGACTTACAAACTTAAAGCTTAAATGCTTTTTCAGCAGAACTGCTTTAAAAGAGGTTTATTGTCTTCCTTTTGTCTTTCACTATAGCCTTTGGCATGCTGTTTAAACTCCCTGTGCCTCAGTTACCTAATTCTCTAAATTGCAATGCTGTTCTGAGGAAAAGTACCCTGAAGATTTAGATATTCATAGTGACTTAATGAATGCCGAGCTACTGTAATGAGATTGTCTTTTACCATTCATAGTGATCATTTCAGTGATAATCTTCACTTAAATTTAGACAATATAATCTGAATGGTATTATTTAGGCTGAAAGACTTTTTTTTTCTTCTTCAGTAATACTTATATATTCCTACAATATGATGTTCAGCTGTGATTCCAAATCTGTGTATCGTAATATACTCTTTCCTTTAATCGTCACTTAAGTAAGACTGAATTTTGATCAACAGTGTCAACAGTTGGACAAGCTGTTATTCAGTTAATTCAGCATACAATTTAAAGCCATATAGTTTTCTAGTGATCTACTCATGTAATTGTACTCCCTAAGGGCTTCAAAGTGTGTTATAAATAAAACTTTTTAAGGGTATGCCTTCTGTCATAGTAGAGATCTAAAATCTTTCCTTTGAAAAGCATGTTACTGCCACATTTAAAATAAGTTCCTAATCTAGATTGGACTAAATGTTAGAAAATGAAACTTGAAAGAGTATAGCTTGAGATGTAGATAAAAGATTGTCAGATTTGAGAAGGAAGACCTATTTCCTTCTGCTTTTTTGAAGACTTCAGCAGCTGAAGAAAACGCATTTATGTTCAAGTGTCAGAACTAACAAACTAAAAGATAACATAAAGGATCATATATATTCATGTTGATTTGCAGCATGATCTTTTAGTGTTCTTAATTTATAAATATGCCCCCTCTTTTTTTTTTTTTCCCCAAATTTGAAATTGGGCAATGACATTTAACTTATACATACAAGTTTCATAGCAACCTGAATCCAAGACAAGTACCCCCTTCATATACACTTGATGAATTTGTAATGCAAGTGTTCATCCTTGTCTAGCTTTGTGATGGACTACAAATCTACTTTCTGTTAGTCAAATATTCATTAGTATCTATATTTACTAATCATATTTTCAAATGGCACATCTTTTAAATATACAGCTAGAGCTGCTACTGCCTATACTGTCAGGTTTGCATGAAAAGCCCTTTCACAGATCTACCGTTTGTAAAATGACATGGAAATGCAGTATTCATATGTAAAGTGACATGAATTTGCTGTTTGGATGTATTAGACTTGACCATTCTGCAATCATAAATCTTACCATAATTACCAGGATGAGAAAATAAAGCTGTAGCAAAAAAAACCCACCAGAGTAAATCCAAATGCTTAAAGCATAGGTGTCCAACATTTTGGTTTGCCTGAGCAGCATTGTGTGAAGAGGAATTGTCTTGGACTGCATATAAAATATACAATATAGCTAATGTATATAAGTACCAACATTTTAAAAAAATTATTAATGTATTTTTTTATTAAAACATAAAAAAGGAGAGCAACAAAAGCACTAAACTAATAGGATACTTGACCTTGTTTTTGGGAAACTAATGAGTTGGTCTGGTTTGATGGAAGTGGTCACAAATCTTAATGAATTCTCAAGATGCTTGTCAGAGATTTTTGATGAAATTTCACTCTTCCTGTACTTCATCACTGAAAACAGTTGTTCACAGATGTACATACTACCAAAAAGAGATGATATGAATACGGCTGATTGTGAAGTGAAGGATATTATTCTCATGTAAGATAGGTTTTATGAAAGCCCAGTAAAGAGGCATGACCAAATATTTAAGTTGACTATCTGATTGCAACTTTGTACATTCAATTTGAAAATTTGCAGGTAATGTGTTTATGTCAACTGAAAATGGAATTGCACATATACAAAAAAGAAAAAAAGATGAATTTTTTCAGCAACCTTGAAGCCTATTCTCCAATTCCCTAATCAAAATGTAAAGTAAGGATGCACATTTTTCACTCTTTACAGGACTGTGTTTAGGCCATGTATCAAAATACATAACATTATTTGCCATAACTAGAGCTTGCCATAGTTTTCACCTTGAAGGTGTATGTCTGACACATTTAAATGAGTGGTCAAATCCACCAAAAATGCAAAATCTGTGAGCAATTTTTCATCTCCAATTTCTGACACAAATTTTCCTTTTGATAACATAAATGACTTGATTTCATTTTGGCATCTTCTTTCTTTTTGGCATTTTACCCCAACTTAGCCAACTTACTTCAGTAAAGCAAATGATGTCCCCATAATCAGCATCCATACTTTTAAGGAATTGCTGATTGGATTTGGACTTTATGAAATTCACAATTTTGATGACAATTTGCATAACGCTATCCATTTTTAAAGCTTTTGTGCTTAAATTTTCTTGATGTACAATGCAGTGATATTTCATCAAATGTGATATGCTAGTGGCAATTGCATGATCTTCTGTTAATTTTGTAAGTTCCTCTTTTTTACCAGTCATCACTGGAGCACTGTCAGTAGCTATACCACGTGTTGACAAAGGTTTAAGACAGTCATGAAGGTAAATTTTACTGCTTCATACAAATCAAGAGATTTAGCTGTGTCTTTAGTGGCAGCAAAGAAGCTATTTCTTCAGTGACTCTAGATGTGTTATCAGTACCTCTGATAACAATGGCAAGTTCAGCTGTATCTGTAGCGTCAGTACTTACATTTATTGCAAAAGTATAAACTTTGAAATTAGCAGCTTTACTTTCCAAATTTCTTTCAATAAATTTTCCTTTTTCTTCAGTTCACCTGGCTATAGTCTGGTGAGACAATCTGACTTCAGAAAAATTGTCTTTTTTTTTTTATTTATTCAGGATAAAAAAAAGAAAAAGCCATGCTTTCCATGCATTGCTTAATAAAGTAACCATCAGTAAATGCTTTTTTTAGCAATCAGATTTGCTGCTTCATAACTAGCTTTTATAATAGTCTGTTTGAGCTGTAACTGTTTAAATCAATTCTGTTGTGATACAGACTTCTTCCGTTTCACTATTTTGTCTTTCTGAAACATTCCTTGATATGCATTGAATTTGGCAGCATGTTTTTGCATATAATGTCTTCTCAAATAGTAATCTTTGAAAACTGACATGATTTCCTTGCAAATTATGCATAGTGCCATATTATTTGTCTCAACAGAAAAGTACACATCCGTACATTTTTCATTGAATGCTGTTCCTTCATCCATAATTTTTTTTTCTTTGGGTTCTGTTTTCATTCGAGACAACATTAGGTAGGTTGAAATATTTTCATCAGTAATCACTGCATTTTACTTGCAAAGCAGAACAAGTACATTTAGCTTGTAATAATGAGCATGTGTGGCAGGCATGAGAGGTGGAGTTAGCACTGACTACACCCTTCCCTTGTCCAGGTTTCAGCTGAGACAGTGTTAACAGCACGCTAATAGTTTGATTGTTTCTGAGCAATGGGTATGCACCCAGGGCTGGGTCTGGCTGCTCAGTGGAGAAAGAGCTGTTGCCATGATGACGCAGTGCAGAGGGCATTACTAACTGCCTCAGGCCACGTGTGGTCCACGGGCCAGGGGATTGGACAGATCTAACTTAAGGTATGGGCTGTAGTATAAGTTTGGATGTCCTTTCTGTGGTTTGATTAGCAGCACGTTAGGAACAATGTGGTGTTGCCCTCTGTATAGGATCCACTCTACTGGACAGACTCTTATATGCCTCGTTTGCTTCACTACCCTTTACTGCTTCCCACAATAATGTTCTTCTCCTGCATAGCTTCTGTTGCTGCTGCTCCTGTTTTATTTCACATAGCTTTCTCTGTTAGCATTAGTCTTAAGTTGCCTTTAATTTTCCCCATTCTGGCTTTTCCACTGAACTAATTAGACATTATTCCCACTGTTGGCTAGGTGACAGCATGGAGAACCTTGAGCATGAAGGAAAAACTTTATTTCTGCATAGTGAATGCTTGCTTCTCTAGTTGTATACAGCACTTAAGAATAGAGAGAATGTGCTTGCTTGTGAACTGGAAATAGGACTTGTGCAAAATAGACACTTGATTGCAATTAAAAATTTAAGAGGACTTTTCCTCCAGAAATGTACCTTCTACTTCTGAGGTCCTACTGCCTGTGGTCTAACTGCAATATTTGTTGGCTGAAATCACAGTGATTTCAGGTAGACAAAAGGATTGGAAGTAGCACCTAACTGACATACATACGTACAGCATAGATGCTACATCTCAGGTCTGGGCTCCAAAATTTTAAACAGTGCTATTTATTCAATGGCCTAACTCATATATACTTAGAACCATTTGTGAGGCATTTTCTGTGAAGCCTACTATAGACAATATGAAGTTGACAAAAAGAATCCAAAAGCTGTATCTTTTCAAGGTTGCCCAGTTTCCACTTATAAGTGTGATAACTATGATAGTTCATTCTTCCAGAGTGAGGGGAGGAGTGAAATAACTAGGCTGTCATACCGTTCAAATAGTCTGGAAAGACTCTCTGCCTTTATGGCATATCAACAGTCTCTCCTCCACATCATTAGATGTTTTCCTGTGTGACAAGAGGTAGGAGTGCATTGAGTGCAAAGCAGCAGGAGGACAAGAAAGCTAGCTGACGTGGATACCAAACCACTCATTTGCCAATGACATGAACCAAGTGAATCCACAGACTGTGTGACAAGAGGTGAAACTTCAATAGCAACTCTCTGGCAATCAGTATGTGAAGGGTAATAGACCTGTAAGCGCTTACACACAAACAAAAGAATTTGTGCCCTTACTTCTGTGTATTTCTTGAAGTTAATTTGGGTGCTGAATTGCAATTATCTTTGTAAGTACAATCCTATCTATGCCTGACATGTATGCTCTGGTTACAAATAGATGTTTAGCAACACATTTATCAGACTTTAAATTTACAGCATTTTTTAAAGGATCATTAGGTCTTTAATGGAGATCAGAGTTCCCTATTGCTCATCAAAATAACTAAAGTGAAGTGTCTTTGACCAGTAATGGAAAGATAAGTTTTCACATACAGTGGATTTTCATTGCAAAACAAATGTGTGTTATTAACTACGTTTGTGTTTTGCAATTGATATGGTATTACTTTGTTGCATGCTTGTTATGTATGAAGTATTTTTAATGCTTTTTCTTTTTTTTACTGCCTCTTATAGGCAGTAAAAGAGTGGGTTTAAAAAAATAGAGAAGCGGTTTTGTTTTTAGAACACTGCAACAATATATAGAAGTGATAGCTGTGCCACATTTCTAATAGCTGGGTTGAATCATATTCTTTTCCTCTAATGGCATGCGTAATTGCTCTAGGTTTTCAGGCGTCCTTCACTCGCACTTATTTAGATTAGTGACTGATGCATTTCCATGGAAACCTGCATCAGGGAAAAAAGTCTCTTGGTACAGTGTAGAACTGAAAGGATGTGGGCTTTGAGTCTCAGCCTATAACTTGTGTGAAATAAGACTTCCTGTTTGTGGTCAAATTGATTTGGATTTTTTTTTTAATTATTTTTTGCTGTTCTTTAAAAAGAAGAATTGTTTTTAGCAGCATTTTGTATAAACATTTAGAACACTTGTCAAATCCTATATTTCTTGAAAAACTTCAACTTTTTATGTAGTTCAGATAGCATATTTTGAGGTGATGTTCTGGGATGTTTTTCTTCGTGTGGATGCAGAAACATACAAAACTCAAGTAAGCTGATTAGAAACTATGGCTGAGAAGTCAAGATCCATGAAGAGAGTTCATCTTGGAGGTATTGTTTGTGGCTGTAATGAAGAATGACTGGCTATTTTTTGAAGTGGTGGTGGGGGAAATGGCAAAGATTTATAGAGAGAGATTAGTGACAGGCAGTAAAATGTCTGAAAAATGTGAGTACAGTACTATATTTCTTTTCTCAATATCTGTTGTGCATACTTAATATGCACTAGTTAACATATAATATCTCTTTAGTAATCTTATTTTTAATAGTTTCCTAGGAAAAGTTTGTTCTTCTCATTCTCAGCAATTTATTTTAATGTTTAGGAGTGGTTAAGGTTTCAACAGATCATAGATTTGTGTTCTTTTTAAGCAGTTACTATTATGTCTTCACAATGCTGAAAGGACAAATACTTTCTACAGGTTTTGAAACAAAGAAATACCTCCAGATTTTTCTGTGTTTATACTCCAGCCACCCTAATTATTTTGAATACTTACGTAGCTTCTTCAAATCAGTGGTCAAATTACAGTTTCTCATATGGTAGTTCTTTGTGTTTTGTAAATTAATTAGCTTGTGGTCTGACCCTGAAACCTGTATTTCACTTAGATTGAACAGCCATTACCATTAATGTGAAGTATCTATATCTGAATGTATATATTATTTCCATACATTTATTTACTATGCATTGAGTTTTACATTACTGTTATATTTGTACTTTACTGTGTTTATATATTCTGATGGAGCCTCACTGTTTGATACATAATGTTCTGTTCTCTATCACCCTTAAAAGCAATGTGGTGCTCCTACGTAATTTGCTTCTGCAGTACCTTTGCATTTTGTATGTGTTCAGGAGCGAGGCGAGGAAGGAGTTCTTCCTCCAGATCAGGGAACTGTAAGTTCCTCTGCATCTACTTGCTCCACCCAATCTTCCCCTCCACAATCCTGTGTAAACTCCTGTACAACATTGCTTAGCAACATTCTGCTCTGCTAATCTGAGCTATTTGTTCACAGTGACTTGAAATCATAATGTTAAATTACAAGTTATTCTGAGGCACTTACAGTAAAAGTTGCTGAGTATTCCTTTGCGTTTCTTTTGCGTTTTGGTAATGGCACACTTCATCCGCAGTGGTATTCAGGCTGGAAAGCACATGTGCGCAATCAAAGGAGAGGAAAGGAAAAAAAAAGACACCGAGTGAAGATAAAATTTTGGCTTTTCCTTGGTTATTATTTAGAGTTATTTTGTTCTTAAGGTCATCTTCACTTTATAATCTTTTAAATAGTTGTCACACCGTGCTTGTATGATGTTAGGGTGACCAGATTGGGCAATAATTGGGAAGAAAACTAATAAAGGAAGGACAGAGTGAGAAAGTTATCTTGTGAGACATTTTTACAGAAGTCTGAAATATTCCAAGAGGTTTGAAGGAGGGGGAGATGGAAGAAAAAGCACTCATTGGTACAGGAAAGGTGAAGAGTATTCTTCTGAACTGGCGAATTGAGTTCTTCATAGGTCTAATCTAGCAGAAGTATGAAAAACCTGCTCCCAGTATCCCCACTGACATCTCAGAGCACTCAACAACCTGTTTGATGACAGGAAGATGAGGCCTGTGTGGAGCTGGGATTGCGGGCTGGCTGCAAAGCTAGCATACTGATGGCTCTGAAACCACATCACCTCTGGGAGTGTTATTGTGAAAAAGACTGGGAGGCGCTTTGAACTTGCATGTCTCCCTTATGCAGATGACTGCTTCTTATGTATTTAGAATGTTGCCACTTATTCAAGTGTGAGAATTTGACAGATGTTGATCCTGAATAGAGCCAGTAAGGCTTTAGACTTCAGGGAGGCTTCTGTAAGGATGGAAATTGAGGGCAAATACATTGATGAAAAAAGTCCGTAATAACTCTTGTTGAAACTTGCTGTACGTGAAAATTAATGATGTTTAAAATTGAGTAGAGGAGTGGCTTTTCAGGGCCGTGTTTTTCCTTACACAGCCTCAAATAGATCTCCATCTGTTCTTTTCACCTTAGGGTGCAGGATGACCTTCTTCAAAGCAGTTGGTTATCTTGCGTGAGTGTAAACACATCCCAGGTAAAAATACTTTGTGTGCTGTAGACTAGAGCACAGCTTCTGCCACGTAACCAATACAGAGTTCCTTCACAAACGTCTAATGAAATCTTTCTACATTTAAGGCAAAGTCACTAGAAGTGGCCCACTGCTCTGAAATACTATTAAAAATCAATATTTCTATTAGATTACAATTCATGTCCTTGTGGCAAATTTGTAACTGTGTGAAAATAACTGAAAAAATGATATTCTTGTGATGTCATTTCTTGTCTGAGAGTAAATACCAAAGTTGGCTCTACAGTAGGTAGAAGTAACCAAAACTAGAGGGCTGTTATGACGGTTTGGTTGTGATCATGATTGCTGTTGTTGTTCGGTGACATTTGAAGATATGTTGAACAGAGGGAGTGTCAATTAATGTCACTTTTTGAATGTTTGTGGGAAATGTGTGACGGAGATGTGCCTGGCACCTTCCTAGTGGGTGACTGTTCTGATCCAGTTTCACATGGCTGTGCCTTGGCTTAAAGCTGCAGAACTTCATCTCTAGTAAATTCTGCTGTCTGTTTAGAGTGTAGTGTTAACAGTGAGAAACAAAGCAGTTAGTTAATGAATGAGACAGATATTGAGTTCTAAAATGTTACTTGTGTGTTTGTTTTTAAAAATATTTATTTACATTTTTTATTTTAAGTATTTTTACTTGTTGAGTGTAAGAAAAAGAAGGCTTCTTCTCTGTATGTGTGCAGGGTTGATTTTTGTTTGCCTTTTTTTATTTCTCCCTTTTTTTTTTTAGGGCAATAAGTAGAAATAGAGGTGGACTGAACACTGTGTTAGTGTACCAGCACTGAATTCTGCAAAGTCTTTACTTTGTTCACATCAGTAAGCCTGCTTTCTCTATTTGCAGCAGTAGCTGCTGCTGCTCAAAGTCACATATTCTTGACTTAAAATGAGTGAAATACCAAAAGTTAGTGTTTGCATAAGATAAAGCAGGTGCAGAAACACTGGAAGATGAGGACTGCAAAATTGCCATCCACAAAGTGTGAAAAGTAGAATCCCACTGTAGAGCAAACTACTAAATTTCAAGTGATTCCTGCCCTTTTGGATTATGCCGCTGCTATTTGTCATGACACTAATGTAACTCACAAGAATATTTTCACGGAAGAAGGAAAATATGAAATAAGGTGTGATGATTTCAAGCTTCAGTACTACAGATCAGTTCCAAAGAACTGGAACATTACACCTCAGCTTTGCAGTTGAACAAACAATCTTGACCTTCAGGACAAGTAATATTTGCAACAGATGATATTGCCAGCAGGCAACAGACCAAGATTTCTATGTTCTGTCTCAACTGGAAATGCAAGTTGCCTTCTTTACAGGTTCATGGGCAGTTTGGAATTGACAGTGATAACTGTTCTTTACAAAGTATACTCTACATGTTTTCAATCCATAATAAAGGGACAAGCAAAATACATTTAAGTTACTTCGTTTTGGACTTGATTTTTTCAGCAATGATCTAAATACGTTCTAATTAATCAACTCCCTGGTTGTTTACTAGAGTCTTTGGAATCTCTCTGGCCTAGGTCAACATCCATCTCTTTACAAGCAACGAAGTCTGAAAAGCCTTGTAAATCTTGTGGAAAAGGAGAGGAAAAGAAGTCCTCTCCCAGCTTGTTTCCTTTGATGACATCACCCAGACCTATGTCTATGTCTGTTCCAGACATCGAGTAATTTAATCCCCTGTTTCAACTGGGACCATGGACACAAAGCTGCCGTCTAGTATCTGGAGGCTGATTAACTGTTCTGCTGCAGATGGGTCATAAATCAAGGGCAGAGGTACTGAAGGCCTGCAGGAAGCACCAGGAGAGCAGGGAAATATCTAGAGATGGCCACCACATTTTGCACATATTCTGCAAATGAAGGAAGAGCCACACAAAAACATGTTCTGTCTGCTCTGCCTGTTTTGCAAACAAAGAGAATACTTTGTTCTGAAATAAAATCTAGCTAACAGTGTTCAGTCTACCTCTATTTCTACTTATGGCACTTAAAAAAAGGGGGAAATAAAAAGGCAAAACAAAAATCTAGCTCATAAAATTTGCTTCAATTTTAATATATGTTTAACTTTGCCTCTTCATATGGTGAAAATGCAAGCAAATGAAGCCACATTTCCATTCAGATTTAAACTTCAGCAAGAGAATTGTATATATAACTAGTGACCTGGATGCTTTCCTCTGCAGCCTATTCTAGTGAACCTGCTTTAGCATGAGTGTTGGACTAGGTAACCTCCATCAGCCCCTTCCAACCCCTACAATTTTGTGATTTTGTGACCTTGTTACAAGAATCCTGATTCCCTGTAGTCAGCTCTGTAAGCCCCATTCCAAAAGAGAATGAGAAGCAAATGTTTCAGCAACTCCTCACTATTTTATTCAGTTTTAACTTTTTTCATAAATTATAGGGAAAATTAATGACCTGGGAAACCACTGTTCCTAATGATAACTCCCTCTCCAATGGATCCAACTTACATATTTCAGTTATTAAAGTTTCTCTTGCAAGCAAACTTGCTGATTTGCTACATTGATCAGTCATTTCAACATCCTTTGTGAGTAAGCTAATTCACTACGTTCCAGCTAATCTTTCTCTAAGGGTTCAGGAGGGAATCAACATCAGTCTTCCTTTCTTTTTTAAAGGAGTTGGTAGGGGGGAAGAAAAAAAAAAGCAGGGGGCATCCAAGGATTTGCTATTCCATTCAAATCTAAAAACTTCAAATACCTGATAAAATTTGCTGTTTCTCAGCTTCAACTGAAAGAAAAATTGGATGAGAACATCACATGAACTGAATACTAAGATTTTAAAAAGTTGTCAAGAAGCTTTAGAAAGGAACAAATTGTGAATTCAAGGTCTTCTTAAGTTTACCATTTGTAATATTTTTATCAGATATATTTCTTCCCTTGATTATAATAGTTTTCCCCTTCTAATGAAGCAACGTTATTATTTCAAATTTGCAAAGCCAAGAGAAAGATGTTTCTTTTGAATACTTTTGTCGTCTATATGTGCAGATTTCCATTTCAAGAGTTTTAATATCCCTTTAACGGAAACAGATTTTACTTCCATTCATTGACTATAAATCTCATGAATTCCTTATTAATTCCAGCTTTGGAATTCTACATAGTGATATTCAAGAGGGAGCAAAATCCTGGTCCAGATTTAAAGACAGCACATTGGAGGGCCTTGTACACTGATCCCTTCATGTATCATCTTCTGGCCCTGAAAAAGGAAGGTTCCTATGATCAGATATTTAGAGACTAATTCCATTTATCTTTCTGATTCATTATTTTATATTTTTATACAGATGCTTAGAGTCCAAGAATCTGCTCTGCTTGATTTGGAGGAGGGTCCCCAAACTTAACATTTTCTAAGTCTCCAATGACTGCCCAAAGAAAGAAATATCAAATATGCCATTAAACAGTTGCGTTATACGTCTGAAAAACTTTCCTGCTTGTCAGAATTCTACTGTACAAAACTTCATGGAAAATCTCTGTTTTAATGATTCTCAATTTTCTAAGGAAGAAAAGGCATAAGGATAGAAAGATTTCACTGGAAAATTCAGCAAGACTTTACAATATGTGATCTGAAGAAGAATTTTCTGTTTGTTTTTTTTCTTTTTTTATTCAGTTATTTTCAAGACCAAAGTTCATAATGTGTCTGTTATCAAGCAAATCCCTTGTTACTTGAAAGCAAACTGCATACTGAACTAGCAATGAGTTAAATCTGTAAATGTGTGGAAGTTGTGCTTACAGCACAGGGAATGCAAGGAATAGGGTAACTTCTGTGCAAAACTCTTTCATCTTCCTAAATGTGACATTTATTTCCTTAATACATGTTTTCATACATACTACATACTGCATTCTCACCTAAATCAAAAGTTTACAAAGCTTTATGCTGTAACTGACAGAAGTACTGAGGGCGCCATTTATAATCTGTGGCTTTTTGGTGAAACACAGGAGTACTTAAATTATGGGATATGTCTTTGATTAATGTAGTCACATAAAATGACATTATTTTGACCAGTGCATAATACAGTATTATTTCTCCCACAACAGCAGAGGCTTGTGATATAACGACATGCTGAGTTTTCTTAAGAAATGGGAAAAAACAGGTTGAGACGAGGTTTTAGGACAATAATGTCCACCCTAAATTAGCTTTTTTTGAGCTAAAATACAAGCTACATATTTTGCATTTGGCTTCCTCTAAAATAGAGATAATTTGGCATCGTTTAGCATTTTGTATTGCAAATATTTTGAATGCCCATGTACTTGGGACTGAAACATAAATGTTCTACATAGTGATATTTTCAATTCCATATACTTTTTCTCTTTTTTTTTTTTTTTCTGCAGGGTCAACATTTTTATATGATACTATTGGAACAATTTGAGGAAACGCTCTTGTTGCAAAATGTCTGTTAACCTTACATATTGTCTGTGTACCTGGCAGTAACAAAGAATTTCAGACCACTTTTCTCAGCTTTAGATACATTTTGGTCTAACCCTCAACATAAATAGCTGCGAAAGCAATTTTTCCCCAGGAAGTATAAGAGGGTACACAGTGCAAACCTTTGCCTCCTGCCACTGCTGGGTATTGCTTTCTATCAGACTCATGCAGAGTGCTGAATCTGACCCTGTTTCAGCAGAGAGCATCTCCAGCTATCTATGGTGGTAATGAAACATCTTTCACAGTTGTTGCTGGGGAGAAAGGAAGAAAGAGAAGCTTTCTTTTTCAGGATGGTGCCAAGTTGTTGGATTTACTTTGGCCAGCAGAGCAACAAAATCAAGGACTTCGGCTCTCATTTTTGAACTTCTTTTTTTATTACTCTGCATGGGTTGAAAACCATTTCTTATTGAAAACCATTTTTAAAATTTTGCTAGCATAATGAATGTCCTAACTTGATTAGAGTAGCAGTATGCCCTGCCTTTACCTTTCACAATTACTTTGTGATATATGTCTCTCTGATCCCACACCTAAAGGAGGCAGTTGCACTTTCATTTTTTCTGCCTGGCCTGTGCTCGTGTGGCTCTCTCCAAACCCTTCCCGCAGCGCTGCAAGCAGTCTGGTGTGAACCCCCTGACGGAGCAGCCCCACGCAGTTTCCTAGGAAACACGAGCTCTGAGATGCCCTGCGAAGAGCAGCAGGGAAAGTACAAGAAATGAAGGCAGTTTCTTTGGGATTTTTACCTAGTTTGTTACTCTTCTGAACAATATCAAGTATGTAAGCAATCTTCTGCAAATAATAGCACCACTGTGGTGTTTGAGATGCCTGTCGTAATGTACTTACAATAGTTATTTGCTAATCATTGAAGAAACAGAGCAAGAATTGAGTTACCTATCTGTGTGGATTATGTCTTCCCTTTCGTGGCAGTGATTTTCAGCTTTTCATTACGCTGTCTGTAGGCACTGCTGGAGGCCTGTGGTCAGTTCTGAGGCTTACACAGGGAAGTTGAAGGGAAGTCACATGGGTATTTCTCTGTTGAGGAAAACCATTACTACTCCTGAAGTGGAAGAAGAGAAGGAGGGTATATTTTATTCCTGCATCTTCACAGTGCTCGCTTTTCTTTGACCCTATAAATTATATTCAAAATGGCAGGATTTGAATCTCTCTGTTATGGAGATCTCCACAACAATAACCAGCCTTTGATCTGGTCCCTTACCACATCCTTCTCTCTAAATTGGAGAGATATGGATTTGAAAGATGGACTCTTTAGTGGATTAAGAACTACTTGGCTGGTCGCAGACAAAGGGTTGTGATCAACGGTTGTACGTCTAGGTGGAGGCCGGTCATGAGTGGTGTCCCCCAAGGGTTGGTCTTGGGAGTGGTGCTCTTCAACATCTTTATCAGTGACATAGATGATGGAATCGAGTGCATCCTCAGCAAGTTTGCAGACAACACCAAGCTGAGTAGTGCAGTCAATACTCTGCAGCAAAGGGAAACCATCCAGAGGGACCTGGACAGGCTGGAGAAGTGGTCCCATGAGAACCTAATGAGACTCAACAAGGCCAAGTGCAAGGTGTTGCATTTGGGCCAGGGCAATCCCAGGTATTTATATAGACTGGGGTAAGAACTCCTGGAGAGCAGCCCTGCAGAGAAGGTCCTGGGAGTCCTGGTGGATGAGAAGCTGGACATGAGCCAGCAGCCCAGAACACCAACTATATCCTGGGCTGCATTAAAAAAAGGGTGTCCAGAAGTGAGAGGGAAGTGATTGTCCCCCTCTACTCAGCTCTTGTGAGGCCTCATCATGAGTACTGCATCCAGGCCTGGGACCCCCAGCACAAGAAAGATACAGAGCTCTTGGAATGGGTCCAGAGGAGTGCCACTAAGATGATCAGAGGGCTGGAGCATCTCTCATATGAAGGAAGGTTGAGGGAACTGGGCTTGTTTAGTTTGGAGAAGAGAAGACACTGGATAGACCTCATTGTGGTCTTCCAGTACTTGAAGGGAGCGTATAAACAAGAGGGGGAGCAACTGTTTACATGGATTGATAGCGATAGGACAAGGGGGAATGGGATTTAAGTTAGATATTAGGAGGAAGTTTTTCACTCAGAGGGTGGTGATGCACTGGAACAGGTTGCCCAAAGAGGTTGTGGATGCCCCATCCCTAGAGGCATTCAAGGCAAGGCTGAATGTGGCTCTGGGCAGCCTGGTCTAGTGGTTGGCTACCCTGCCCACGGCAGGGGGGTTGAAACTAGATGATCTTTGAGGTCTTTTTCAATCTAGGCCATCCTATGATATGATTCTATGATATGATACAATAAAGCATTCTTATAAAGAAAAAGCTAGGTGTTTATTATTTGTATTACCACTATTGCACAGTGCAAAGTGCTTATGTCTGCTGCAACTCCACTGGCTTCAGTGATGAACAGACCAAGAAAAAACTGGCCATGTTATTTTTTTCCTTTCTATGGCTCTCTGTACTAGGGCTCACATTGCTCCTAGATGGCTTATTAATTGACACAAAGAAAGTGGGGAGATTTATGGTGATGTGTTCTTACGGAAGGTATTTTCTGTAGCTGTAGAGAAAGCCGTGCTTTTGCATAAAATGATCTTTAGTCTGTGAACATCAGTGCATTACTTTGAGGACAGAGTTGTTAGCTGCGACCCTATCCCAGTGCTTGATGCCTAGGTATGTCCTGTTGCTTTAGCCTAGAGATGGCAAAGGCCTTTAGAGAGAAAGTCTTCTATCCAACTGGAGATAATAGAAAAAAATCGTATTGGAGTTACTCTAGTAAAATGTAGACTTCTCAAGAAATATAGAAATCTTGAATGATACATCAGTGTTCCTTTTTTTTTTCTGTCAAAGGAAACAAAACTAGAGCAATTTTGCAAACACTGGTGTTTTGTACTCCCTCCTAGAATAACTTTTGGTCTGATCCAATTTCATGCGATAACTTTTGGCTGTGGTGAGAGATGTTTATCTCAGTAATGATGCAGGAATATACATATTGCTTAATAATGCTTTTCTAGACCTTGTCCTTTATCTTCTTGCTATTCTTTCTCATCTGTCCATTAGCAAGTTTAAAAAGAAATCCTTAGAGTTTTCCTTAAAGGACTCCAACAATGTTGAGGGTTACTAGCCTTAGGTGGGCCAAAATTGCTGCAAAGCACTCTGGTTAAAAGTCAGAAAACTGAAGGAACATAAGAATGCATAAAAATCCACTGAAACCTGGAAATAACCATTTAGTGCTATAACACATATTCACTGTGCAATTCTGGCTTGAATTCAGAAGTTTATTACACAATTACTTATATGTACCTTTAATTCTTTGGTCAAATCAGGGAAAGGACCCTTTAAGTGCTTTTTTTTTTTTCATGTTCATTATGATGACGAATTCCCAATCCTTTTCCCTTATAGATGTCATCTGTATTTATGCTGCGTAATAAGACAGACTGGAATCTGAGTCAGGGTTTAGGGAAGGAGGGTAATTAAAGAATTGTAGGGTTTACACAGCAACCTGGGAAACATGCCACTTAGCCTTGAGTTCAGGGATTTGTAAAGCTAATAGGTTCCCAAATAATCCCCGTGAATGCAATTACACATAAAGAGGTGGGGGAAGGTAGAGGGGCGGGAGTGACAGGGAGCAGATACAAGCCTCAGCTGAAGAGTGCTGGCTTTGCAATACTGAGTAGCTGAACAAAGCTATCTGCCTTACAGCGTCTTGCCTTTCCTCCTACTCCTACACAAAATTTGTATTTGCTAATAGCACTGAAATATCACACTGTAGAAAACAGTTGCTGCAGAAGAAACATCTGGCTGCACAAGGCTCAAACGGTGGCATGGAGTGCTCCAAAAAATTCTTCATCAAACCTTGTTCTTTTAACTATTTTTTATCCAACTTCTGAAAATAACCCAGTGGTAAACAGTGAATGGAATCTATGCTTATGTTTTTCTATGTGGCTTCTGGTCATGTCTCCTGATAATAATCTGATTTTTTGGATGATGTGAAAAATAATATTGCTTGTTGGAGACTAGACTTTATGCAGATCTTTTTTCTTCATGTCACAGCAAGAATTTGACTTTTGAAGCTAACCTTGGATATTTAGCAACAAAGGTGTGACCCATAAAATCCACTGAACCTCTTACGGCATGTTGAGGGATACAATCCTACAGTGAGCTACTTTAAAGACAAATGTCTTTGAGCAGCTGTCATATAGCCTTGGGTGCCACTGCTGCTCACTACACTTGTAGCTCTTACCCTGTGAAAGACACTGTGGTGTCCTGCAGCCCTACAGCTGACGTGCTGCCTTTCATTGTACCTAGGTAGGCATCAGGTGGGTCCTGCTACAAGCTGGGTCCTTTTTGGCTGTTCCAGAAAGGCAGGGGGTAAGGGCAGTAGGAGCTGGAGCCTGGGGTAAGAGTAAGGTGTCTCTTGCAGAAAATACTGCTTGGAAGTGAATGACGGAGGGACTGAATATGAATAAACAAGACTATCTGATAGGATTAATACTGTAATTGGGATTTTCTCCCTCTTTGATCATCCTGTAGGAACGATGCTGGCTGATCTACACAAAATTTGTATATCTGTATATATTTCTGATTATTTTTGTTATTGTTGTTTTGCTTTTGTAATACAGCCCCTCTTGTATCTTAGAAATTATTGCACCAGTATGAAGAAGTAACTTGCTTACTCTGTCAGCCAGCTGCAAACTGCATGTGTATTTTCAGCCATAATTCCTCTGTATTGAGTGTGTACTTGTATTTATGGCTCCAGCTGGGAATATATTGAAGTCCCACAATCCAGTTAAGAATCAGCTTTACTGATTAAAGCAAGTAAAGAGGCCTTTTTGTCAACTTTGTTTTCCCAAACTCTGCCTCCCAGTGCTTGCTTCTGCACTGTGCTCCTTGACTGTTTAAAGCCTGCCATCCTGCTTTGATGCATTTTTTTTTCTCTGCAGGCCACCACTTCGTCATCTGGCAGCACTACATCTCAGAGTAATGTTTAATATCCATAAAAGTTGTGACATAGAGATGGTGTACCTCGAGGGCTTTGTCTGGCTTGGAGAACTAAGAAAATTTGTTGGGATTGAGCCAGAAAGGCCTCCAGTGAAAAATTCCTGGGCCATACAGATGAGAATTTCATGGTCACAAGCTAAACCAGAAAATTTTCGGTGTCATTTTTGATGTCTGTTAGGCTAATAATTTGATGGCATTTAAGAACCAACCTGTATTTACATAAGACTTTTTCCTTCCTCAAAAAAGCTTCTGCATAACTATCTTCCCGTAGATGATAAAGACAAAGGGGCCATAATAGAGATACAATTCTGAGGAAAAATGCATACCCTGAATATCTATAAGGCTGTTCTATACAAATGCTGTGAATTTACTACATCTAGGATTGGTTGTTCTGACCTCTTAAACATCTGTTAAATTTTCAGAATTAACATAGATAATTAACACGGAGGAAATATTCCACTCATGATTAAATAACATTTCTGAAATGTTTAAGTCTTCAAAGCAGATGAGGACACTTCCTTTCTGATCAGATAAATGAAGAAGATATATATACACTTTCTTAACTGTAGGGGAAAAAAGAGACATTTCAGCTGTTCAATAAAGCACTTGGCTATATATGTGCAGCAGTAGCAGTGTTCAGCAAGAAAACATCTACTTTTCAAAGTCCTGAGAAGTTGTCACAAAATTTCCAGGCAAATTTTGCTTTCAAGCATTGGAACAGGCTGCCCAGGGAGATGGTGCAAGAAATACGCAGATGTGGTTGGACTTGGTGATCCTAGTTGTCTTTTTCGACCTTAATGACTCTGTGATTACTGTTGCAAAGGCTGAGTAAGGCTCAGAAAATTGGCACTTTTTGAATGATAACCATAGAGCTACCTAAGAATATTCCTTGCTCTCTTTTTTTAAGTTTTATTCTATATGAATGCTGCTATTGGTAGTAAATTTGTATGTGTTTTCCTGTCATTCTGAGGAAGAATATGAGAAAAAATTACCTACATCCTATACAATATTTTTGTCATTCCCTGAAGGTGTAATTTATATATGCATTTTGTAATAGCCTTTCAGTGTAAGCCTTTTAGATTATGATATTTGCTGTAAAAACAGAAGAAACCAAATACTGGAGTAGCATCTGTGTCTTTGGCATATGCTTGATTAGTGCTTTTCAAGATACCCATTCAAAAAATAAGAGAGCATCCTTCCGAGAAAGATATATGTTTAGCTCTGTTATCTGCCATTCTATAAATACTGTTCTAAACTACACTGTTTTACCTGTACTAAACCAATACTGATGTTGGCCAATCTGATTGTACAAATACTTGTGAACATAAATTTCATGGCCATAATAGATTGATTTAATATTGCAGCCACGGGATATGGGAACTGTTTCAGTGGGATGTTTGGTTTTGTTCTTTGTAGGTTGTGGTTTTTTTTGGTCTTATTTTTCTTATGGAAAGGGTGAATATCAAGTTTTAATGTATTTGAGGTTTTAAATGCCTTTTCTTGATGGATGTGTTGTTGTGTTGTATTCTTTTGATCACCCTGTTTTCCAAATATAGATTCTTTCTATTTTTCTTAATCCTTTGTCCTGCAGTTTGTTGGGTTGTTTTCTTTTGCTGTACAATGTTAGTACAAGTCTTAAAGCACTTTTTATTTGATTGCTGGAAATCAATGTGGGCACCTAGTTTTCCCCCCTACCCTCTTCTCTATCTGGCTAATAGAATAACTGAATATACTTTCTTTTTTTTTTGTGTTGCATGTGTATATTTAAACAAAAAAAATACTCAGTTGCTTTTTTTTTTGCTACTTTTCAACCTTTCCAAACTGTACTGCTTGTTTTTTTTGTTTGTTTCTTTCTTCTTTTATATTGCTTCTGAGTCCAAGAATGTTTTTACCCCCAAGAATGGGGATGGAACATTCAAACTTAGAAATAATATGATATATTACATACACAGAGATATTCACTTGGTGCATATGATATGGTAAAAGTATATCAGCTCAAATGTCAGAATTTCTTCAAAACTCCTTGAGACCATATTAATTCACTGTAAGTTTTCTGTATTGACATAGCAGAAAATCAACTTTGAAACTGCTAATGAAACAATGCTTGATTAAAAAGCATAGGAGTACTATTAAATGTTCCCCCTTTATTTTTGTGCAGAAACACGAACAGATAGAACAAAGAAACTGTTCAGACACTACACGGTTGGATCCTATGACAGCTTCGATGCTTCAAGGTAAGGATTTTTCTTTTCTTTTTGGTTGCAATCTGTTTACAAAACCTCTCTGAGTTTTATTTGTTACTTATGTTACTTTAGAGGAGAAGAGGAAAGCAGATTACTAAATTGAACTCCTAAGATATCATTCTACTTCTAAACCTTTTTATCATAGCTTATTCTTAAGGGACAGGTTCACAAAGTGAGTAACAAAGTAATAACAAATATCACTATTATGTTTTTATGAGTGGTGAAATGGATCAGCATTTCACAGAAGCTGTACGTTCTAGCTTCTTCCACTGTCAAGGGCCACTTAATATATTTCACAAGATCACAAGCCTTCTGTATCTGTTTTCAGAATCATACTCTTCAATCATACATACTCTTGCTGACAAGAAAACCAAAATAAAGTTTTGTGATTTATTTTTCTGAATGATATCTTAGATCCTAAGCAGAAATTATGCTGTTGGAAATGAGAAATTTTAGAATTTAGATAAATTGTTTGTAGTTTCTGCTGAGTATTCATGATTTTAAAGCAAGTTCTTCTCCTGCATGTACATACATAGGATGTACAGCCAACTTCTGATAGGAAGTTAGCTATTGGTGTCTTCTTGAGAAAATTGTGGTGGCGTACTGGAATCTCTTACGCTTTTCTCCTGACTGTCTAATTACAGCTTTTCAAGAAAGACACCTTTTTTGTAGGAGAAGAGTTCTGAAATGTGTAAAGCAACGATGGCAGAGTTTCATGTGGCATGTTATCTATTTCAAGAAAAAAAAATGTGGTAACTGCTGTTTCTATTATGTGATCTTAGTCTCAGTTCTGAGGGTTATGCATAGTTTCTATGCCAGTTAAACGATTTGGAACAACTTGGAGGGTGGAATTCATGTCTGCTGAAGTTGTTTGGATGCCCAAGGCATCCTTCCCTGTTCCTGCTGGTCAGTGCGCAAAGCTCTGAGAGGCAGAGAGCCCGCTGGTTGTCTGCTGCTTACAGCCTGTAAATATTTGGAAAATGCTAATGCTTTAGTCCCATTGAGTTGTAATTTGAAAGAGTATTGCAGTGCTGGATGAAGAGGAAAGGTTTGGTGGCACAGTGGGAGAATGCACAGACTTGTGGGTGAGATACGATTATCCCATCTTGGAGAGTCTCATGTTCCTGTTACAGTACACAATGTGCTGTAGGGCATCAGCTCTGGCTACTGTGGAGCAGAGAAATCCCATTTCCACATCTTGCATATTGCCCTGCTGTGATCAGCCAAGTTAACAGAGCTTTGCACAGTGGGACAATGATGTGATTGACAACACAGTCTAATAATGATAAAGTTGTCAAGAGGAGCTATTATTCTGTGCTATGAAACACGTTACTGTTCTGCAGAGCAAGAGAACTGGTTAAAAGTTTCATTTTCAGAGAGCCAAGATGGCTTTTTGCAAGATCGTCTGATCATTATTCTATAACCATAGCCTTGTCTCTGTATTTCAGTGTTAATGGAGTTGTTTCAGTAAAGCAAAAAGCTATGGCTACATCACACTGCCTCACATATACCAATATTCCATTTGGAAACCTATCCTTACTTTCTAACAAAAAATGTTTTCATTTGAAAATGCCGAGTTTTTTCCTTTTTCCTTTTTCCTTTTTCCTTTTTCCTTTTTCCTTTTTCCTTTTTCCTTTTTCCTTTTTCCTTTTTCCTTTCTCTTTTTTACTTTCTCTTTTTTCCTTTTCCTTTTTCCTTTTCCTTTTTCTTTTTCCTTTTCGTTCCACTCTTAAAGTATTGGGTTTGTGTAATGCAACAGCAAAGCTCTAAAAAATTTACAGTGCCTAATTCAGACTACAGCCAGGCAGGAAAGTTTACCAGGTAAAATGCAAAGTTTTCATAAACACCCTAGTCATTGAGTAATCAGATTTGAAGTATATTTAAAATTGTTCCTGATTTTGTCATCGATATCTTCTAATTGTCTGAGAAGTACAAGAGAAAGCAACAGAGTTCTCTTGGCAGCTTCTGAGTAAAGCAAAGTTTTGGAGAGAATTCATTTCCACAGAGAATCTGAATCCCAGGGGTCCCATTTTGAAGAATCATAATGATAGCCCAGCAGTACAAGTTGAAATTGAAATGGAAAGGTAGGAGAAAGTAGAATTAATGAGAAAATCTAGGAAATAGAGCTGAAAGGTACACCTGTCCAACCCTTTTTTATTTTTTAGAGAAAAATATGTTAATTTTAGATTTTTTTTGTAATAATAATGCAAGAAAATTAAAAAAAAAAAAATTGGTGATGGAGTTTCGCCCCCCCCCCAAAAAAAAGCATTGTCTTTGAGGCTCATGTCATAACTTGCTGTAATGAGGTGTTTACAGAGAACATATGCCACATTGAAGGGTAACCTTCTGTCTTCATCCTTTACAAACACATCACGTGGAACAAAAAACACCATTCTGATACTTTCTTTATCAAAACTGCAATAGCAAACATGCAATAGCATGAAGTTGAGATTCACATACTTGACTGAGACTGTAAATCAGCTTTTGTACATTTAAATGGTAATTTTACAGGTGCTTATGTATTGTGGCAAAGAAGAAGGATTTGTATTTAAGAATGACAGGAGGTTGGTGTGTCTTGTTAGCATGTTGAGTACATTTAACTCCTAGCATGGGCTTCTTCAGGGAGAGAAACTGTTAAAAGTGGCAAACATGATGTATAACTAACAACAGCTTGTGGTATTTCCAAGTTAGTATGCTGCTTTGATTACTTTCTCTGTTATGGTTTCCTATCAAAGTAAGGGAAGAATACAGGAAAAAAATGATATAACCGCTCACAGCTAAGCTTTAATAAACATTTATTAGAAGGCGATTTTGTTTATGTGCTAAGAAGAGCTTTGAAACCAAAGTATTAGCAAATCCAACTCAGTTCCTTTCCAGAGATGTGGGGGTGTGAGGATAAGTCTCTGTTCCCCTCACTTTCTCGTTCCTGCTCCCAGAAAGACAGAAACTGCTGAGTAGAAATATTCTGTTCAGAAATCTATATTAATAGGCTTATTCACATGCAGGAAAATATATCGTACATGGCATTTTTCATCTTTAGGAAAATGTGTGGCTTGAGAAATGAAAGTTCATTAAATCCTATTTCAGCTTTGCATAAGAAATGAGTTATCCATAAATTAATACTCCAGGAAAATGGATAGTATGCTTACTAACATACAGGAAGACAGTGAGGCTTCCTTGCCAGTACAAATAATCATTATGTATCATACAAACATAATATTTGATACTACCAAGTCTACTGTATCATCTGACTTAAATGCTGATGGGATGTATTAATTCTGTTATGCGAAAATGATGTTGTCTCTTGAACCTGTTATGTGCTGCTACTGCTGCTATTCCTTTACAGGGATTTCTTTAGTACTGTATTAAAAACTTTTAATAACTCATTTCTTTTAGTTTCCTTTAGTCCTGTGTAGAGAGATGAACACTGAAGGGAAGGATAGGCTTTGTTGCAACTGTGGACATGTGAGAGAGGGTAAAGCCTCTTATGCTAGGAGGACAAATGGGAATATATACGTGTCTCTGGACATTCATCTCAGGCTTCAGCTCTGGAGGCTTAGCTGAAAAATGGGATTGCCGAAGTTTCCTTATGCGTCCCAGATGGAAAACATAGCCCCATGCCTACAGCGGCTGGAGCGTGGCATCAAACGTGAGGAAATAGAGAGGACCCTCTAGGGCATCAAACCCCAGGCTAGAGGCTCCAGTTGGTGGCATGCCTTGTTGCCACAGATAGGAGCAGAAAGCAGGCACAGACGAAAAGCAAATACACCAACACAGTTGCAGGGAGATAGATAAGACAGCTCTGACACATCCCTAGAGTTCTTTGGCTTTCCCTGCTTTTGTGTTCAGCAGTAGTTCCAACAACTACGAGACGCTGCTTTTGAGAGTTGGAGGTAAGGAGCAACCTACCAAGAGTTGTCTGGAAAAGTATTTGTTTGTGTCTGTCTTGACTAGACTGAGTGGGCAATATTGTACGCCAGCAAAGAAGAAGCTTCCAGAAAACTATTTGTATGCCTTAAACCAGTTCTTTCATGAAGTCTTGTTTCATCGCAGTTGAATTCCAGTTTAATAAGATAAATTAATACTAAGGCATAGAATGGATGTTGAATTTTTTTTTTAATTTACATTAAAATCATTATAGATCTTTATGAATTATAATTTTTAATCTACTTTTTAACCTGCAGTGAGGGAATTGATTCGAACAAGATAGGTTAGGGAGTTATTCACTCAGGAGAATCAGAGCGAAGACAAAGTTAAGTCAATTAAAATGTGTAAGATTAATTATTTGTTCAATTTCACATGTAAAATATTAGCTACCTTTTAAAGGACATGACTGCTGATATCATGACTTAGTTTTATTACTCTAATGACATAAATAATACGAGAAGTTTCAATAGTATGTAAAGATTGCAAACTTGATTTGGTGGAAAGACATGATCCAGTTGCCCTCATGGATTTAGGAACTTTACAGTACAGATGTGGAAACTTTTACTACTGCATTAATTGCATCATCTGCCTGCTGCCTTCAGCAGAATATTGAAATAGTGAAAGTCAATAGGATAATTGAATTGCCAGCTTCAATGCAATTACAAAGGATATGATATAAATATAAGGTTTAATGTCTCTTCCATGACTTTCCCTTTCTTCACAGTCCAATAACTACTTTAACTGCTACTAATCACTGCACAGGAGAAGTTCTCTTGGTGCCTTTTCATGACCTGCTTTGACTACAACACTATTAAGAAGCACGTGTGAAGAGACGTAATAGTAAATTTTTTCAAAAGTTGATTGCCACAGAGTTAATGATGGAACTGAATTTATTGCTTTCTGATGTTAGTTCTATTATTTTGGATGAAGAAAAAGAGGAAAATTTGATTGTGTAGTCTTGGAAGGTATGTGTAAGAAGGCTTAATTAAAAGCTTAATTCATTAACCCTAATGGCCCTACTTGGACTCCAGTGGCAGCATCCACGTCTCATGAGCGTAGAAGCTGATGGAAGCAACTCCTTAAAAACCAACTGACGTACAAACACATTACAAAAAAAAAAAAATGAGAGCTCCTTCTCAGCTTTATATCTCATTAATTCTCTGTTGATGTCATCTGCAGCGTTGGGTAGAGCTGTATAAGCTTTAACAGACAACTCAGAAAGCCTCTTCAGTGCAGATGAAGCTGTCTGCCCCAGGAACTCCACATACCTTGTAGTGCTTTTTATATTTTTATTTTATAACCTGCAGAGTATACTTGTTGAATACCTCAGTCCTTGTCCCAGAGTTGTGCTGGGATTGGAGCTGCCTTAATACCTGAAGCATCAGATGTGATACACAAGAATTACACAATGTTTTTTGTTTTAGTGAAAGCTTTTGATTTTATGCAGAAATACTTTGATCTCATTTGATATTTGGCTTCATGTGAAAATTGTCTTATTGTCTTATTCCTGGAAAAATACAAATATTCATGACTTTATAGATTAATATACATTTAAAATGAATGGAATTTCTTTGAAAAACTTTGTTCCTTGCAAGTCCTGAGGTCCTTAACACCAGAGAGGAAGATAAGTGAGCTTTTCGTGGTTGTGGATCAGCAGTGGTACCGTTCCTGTGTTGCAGTGAATTGAGCATATGTACTTGCTGAGGGCTGCTTACTTGTGTGCAGCTATCGGCAGCAATCTGTTAAGTCTGGCAAAGGGTTCTTCACAAAAGTTGAAGAGATGTGTAAGATCTGTTGTTATTTTTTACATTCTGTTTGCCACATTTTCACGTTGCTTCTCCCTAGACCTGGAGGGTATGAGGGGAACGTTGACAGAGGTATCCTTATTGAGAAGAGGGGATTCTGTGTTGATATAACTGGCTGCTTCTGATCTTCTGTTGAATGGCACCAATTCTGCTGTACTAATGTTTTCCATGAGGTTTGTACTGTTCAGTTCGTCTCTTTCAGGAGCTGGAGTAAGGATATGAAAATGAACACTTGTTGCTCTTAAAAATAGATTCTTTTCTTTTACTTTATTCTGGTATTGATACATTGACAGTAAGTTGAAAGGAATTTTACAGTATTATTATACAGTGTATATATATTTATTGCAGGTATAGGTTTTAAACAATATTTTTGGTTTTCTTTTCTCCGATGGAAAGAAACAAACACAATAATATTGTTATTTAAAACAAAATATAGCTCAATCTTTGTCAGGGAGGTGGTAGCAAAAGTATCTGAAAATGCTCATACTAGTAGTATATATTCACTTGATGTAGTGGTTGTGTTTACATTTGAATGCATGTTAAGATTTTAATGACATAAGATCTCTGCATATGTGATACTCTTGGTTCTTTCAGACAGAGAGAACAAGCAGCACTGACCAAATTATGGAAAACAAAGTGTGAAAACTTTTTTTTTCCTGTATGTATTGTTACTTTATTTCTAAAGATATTTGGGTAGCTTGCCTGATGCCTATTCTGAATTAATATATGCTTTCTTTGAATGTAATAGTCTGGTAGTGCTGAACTGCTCCAATGACGTGTGAGGCAGAAAGACAGGGGCAGCTCATTTTTAATGCTTTATGCCTCATCAATGTGAAGAATATAATTTAATACAATTAGGGAAATAAAGTATATGTTTAAGCAATAATTAAGGCATCATAGCTTTTTGTGGAGTAGGCGGAGATATAAGATGTGAAGTATTTCATTTACTAATATTTAACTTCTAATGAAAATGATCTCACTTGTTAATAAACAACTTTGCACTTTGCCTGCACCACTATTGTATGCTGCAGTGACTGAGCTTTTTATGTTGGTGACTACAGATAATATTTAAAGTCATTGCTAAAATAAGCGGGAAAAAAGGATGTGTTTGTGTGTATGGATCTGAACTGTGATATCACTTTATTCAAATCTGTGCTATAATTGCATGAAAATGCATGTTAAGATCGACCACAATTACACTAAGATGCAATATTCCACAGCACTCACTGTGGAAGTGAGAGTTTCTATAAAGTGGTTTTTTGCTACCTTAATAGTAAAGTTTGTTTAAAGCACTTTAGTAAGATCCTGCTTTTAACAACCAATGATTTTGCTACCAGTGACTTAAATTTATGAGACATTTTCTAGGCAAGATGGGCTAAATTTTTAGAGGTAAAGCAAGGAAAGACCAACAGTTTCCAAGAACAAAGTTAAGAAAAATACTTAGCTCTTCCCAATTTAAAATTTGAAACTGTGTAACCATAGGTACAGAAGATTCTGTTTGTCAAGGCCATGATTTGGTAATGGGCCATTTTCTACAGAGCCATTGATGCACTCAAGTTCTTCTGTCACTCCTCTGCCCAGCTGCTGGAGGGCAGGAGGGACTTTAATCAGAAATCCCGAATGTGGGGAGGAATAAAGCTTCCTGAAGTAGAACAGAGAGAGGTAATATATATATATATATAGGAAAAGGAGTGAAAATGACAGAAGGTGAGGACACAAGAAAAGACTGTGAGGGTGTGATACCAGGTTAGTTAGAAGTAGGAGCATAATTACATATAGGATAGAGCAGAAGAAAACAGGAGATAAAATGTTTGTTTCTCTGGGAAAAGGAGAACAATTAAGTTTCTAAGAAATAGTGCTTTACATTTTCAAGTCCCAGTCTGTGATGACTTAGCTTCCTCTATGTGACCTTTAATTCCCTGCTCCATTACACCTTTGGTCACCTTTCTCTCACCTAGTCACTAGATGAGCAAAAGCTGACATATGGTGCCTTTGATTGTCAGTGATGCATTTTTAAGTTCTGGCAGTCCAAAGGAACAAGTAACTGTGGTCTTTCCTTCGCAGGGAACAATAATTTAAATCACTTTTTTCCTCCCTCCAGCCAGAACTTCACAAGTATTTGTTGCATTTGCACAATTTGATCTGTAAGGCAAATTTTAAGGGTGGCTGGCAGGTGTCTTTTTTTCCTGTTAAAAAAAGAAATTATCAAACCAGAAAGAGGTCACTGTAAAGCTTTCTTATCGCACAAAACATTAAGGCTGGTGAGAGAAGGCTGTTTTGTTCTGTTCTAGGACAAAACTGAGGTTCTGGAGTTGCATTTCTTTGGAGGCTTTGCTCTCATCCAATTTATACAGACAGACTTGCTAGAGAGCAAGCAATAGCTAGTGTCAGGGTATATACCTGAGCTCGAGTCCCATGTGTGGTAGACTGCTTTGACTTAAACCTGTACCTTGTATTGCTGATGAATGCCAGGAACCTGGCAAATAGAACTTTACCCAAGTCTTCAAACTTACTCTTTCATTGCCAAGAGGCAGATTAGCTCAGTCCTCAGAAGCTGTGGCATAAAGGGGGGATGTCATATGTGGATGACTGGCAGATCTACCAGCTGAATAGCTGGTGATCTTGCTGGGGGTGCCTGTGCACTCTTGGCATAACATTTTATCTTTCATCTTCTCTGGAGAAAGAATCTTTAGTCGAAAGTAAAGCCTTTGTTAAAATATATCGACAAAGATTATTTTTAAGAGAGAAGCATTTCATTAAAACTGGCTTCGTGAAAAATCTCCCAACAGAAGATTAATGAAGATTCAGAAGGTTCACTGTTGAAAACTAGGGCCTATGTGGAGCAGTTTGTGTTATGCTTTAAACTAGCAGTCCCACGGATAGATGGTGCAGTACTGTCAGATCCAGTTGCAGTTGCAGCTGTAGCAGAGGTGGTTTAAATCTGTACTGTGAGCACTTCAAATTTAATAGATTTGGAAATACACTTAAAATTAAACTCAGTGCAACTTTAATTAGTCACCCAATATAGTTGAAATGCTAAGCCAAAATGTCTACTGTCTCCGGTACTTACAGTGTGAAAACTGTTCACTGCCAGAAATTAAGCTGTAATACAACCAGCAAGCAAGAAAAGGGGGCAGTATGGAGAGATTCCAGTTCAACATTAACTTAATTAAGAAAAGTAATTGCTGGTTTAAATAAAGCAGAGATCTTTCTCTTCATCAGCTGGCATATATGTGATTTTTCACTATTGCTACCAAAGCTGTGAACTAAATTGGATGCTCTTTGACAGAATTTCTGAAAACTATGATACTGTTAGACAGCAACACTGCTAAGATGGACATTTCTCAAGCTTTTTTTGCAGATAAGCAAACAATTCAGAGTTGGCTTAATATAACTAAGGGCTTTAGTGTAATTAGACATGAAGCGAGGTGGGAATGTATTTCAGAAAAAAGGTAAGGATGCTGCCTCCTTTCTAACGTTAATGAGGTTGTAACATAATATGGTAATTAGCCAGGGTTTTTAAAGGGATTTGTGCAAATTAAACACTAAATGAAACCTTCTCTTAACTTCTTTCTAGAGAAAGCCTGGAATATATAACTTTCTCATTCTTTGCTGTCTTAAGACTTGGAGAAGAAAAAAAGTGGGAAAGTGCTTTTTGGAAAAACTTCACTCAGTGCCTTTGATGATACTTTCTGTGTTTTGAGACAGAACTTGAAACTTACTTGTAACATATGCCTTATACCCAAGTGTCATAAAGTTTTACAGGAATTTTAACACTGATAATTAAAGCTAAAACTAAATGTAAAGTAGTATTTTATGTGAAATACTCGTGTCGGTAAAACTGAAACGAACTGTCAAGTTACTCAGATTTCTTGTGGCTAGAGCTGCAGTCAGTTTCCAGGAAATGCAGGACAGGAGGAATATAATTCCTAGAGAAAAGGGCATGTTGGAAACCCTGAGGGATCCTTTAACACTAATTTGAAGTTTAAAACTGAAGTCAGGGATGTTGACAGAAGCATATTCTAGAAACACTAGTCAAGAGATCCTGAGGAAGGCTGATAGAACTCCTTGTATTACCATGAAACGTGCCAAAACATGGTGACAGTACTGCACAAGGCGGAGGTACATGTGTTTCAGGGAGTTTATATGGATTAAGTAGTCTAGCTTGGTTGGAAGCTGATGGAGTATTGAGAGGAAGCACCAGATGTGCTTGTCCTGCTCTTGCACCCTTCTCTGGTTTTGCCCTTTCAAAGAGGCAGTATGTTGGATCTGACCCAGCGTGACTGTACGTATGTCTTTGTGGCATTTGCTAAAAATGGGAGGAAAATCCTGTTTGATGCGTACCAACTCTGAGATAAGCATAGAGATTGATTATCAGGCTGTATGAACTAGTTAAAATGCTTCATCAGCTGGAGAAGTTCTTTATTGATATATATAGTTATGTTTTTCTACATTCATACCATTATCTTAAATCTGAATAAAGCTGGATTGACGTCACTGGTTCTGCCTTTTTTTCACTTGACCTATTTGCTAACCTTGAAGTTATTTCTCCTTGTTACTGTGGTTGTCTGCAAGAATACTGACTACCTTTAGCAAAAGCGTTTGAAAAATTATTGTTTAAAATAAAAGTGCGGAGAGAGGTAGCATGGTTACTAATAGTGAAAATTACTCATTTTGTGTGAACACTATTAAGATTCTTAGAGAGAAAATTCCTCTTTCTGTGTGCTTTGGTGGCAATAAATAGCAGAGGCTAGAACTGCAACTGATTTGGGGTGGACAAATACAATCCTAAAAAGGATAAGTATTCTAGTTACTTGCGCATATTTGTTCAGTCTGTTTATTTGTTCAAGGCTCATAGTATGAGCAATGAATATTAATAATTTCATGCTGCAGGCTTAGATTGCTCACAGGCTTGATAATTACAACTGAAAATTGCCATTAAATATCAGGTATAAGTGGAGTGTGCTGCAACCCAGAAGACTAATGTGATTGATGGAACAGCTGTATGAAGGGTAGGATTCTGCATTATAAAACCTTCATGTTGTGTACTAGAATTACACCTACCTAAATGTTTCATGTTTAGTTTTCATTTTGTCATGTGTTGTTATTATTCTTTTAAATACAAATGAAGTTAATTAAAATAAGGGAATAAAGCTTTTCTTTTTTTTTTAGATCTCATTTTGCACCCTCCTCCCCCAGCATGCTTTTTTCTCCCTACCAATACAAATGCAAAAGCATATTAACATTTCTTTAAAAAATGATAATAACAATAATACAGAGCCTATATTTGTGCATTATGCTGTATTCAAGTGTAGGATTGTGACCTTATGCTTTGGGTTTCTTTTCTTCTTACCCGATCCTGAGATTTCTCCATAAAATAAAATCAGATTTTACTGGATGATTTATATTTCCAGGAAGTTAATTAATTTTGACTTCCTTTTTCTTTTTTTCTTTTTCTTTTTAATGTCAGTATGTTACTTTACTGGTTACATCCCGGCAACTGAAGGTGTAAATGGAGAACCTGAGTATTATTTCACATTGTCTAATCTCCTCTCTTACACCCCAAATAATATATATTATTATATTAAGTGCAATTAAAACTGACTGAAAGAACGTGGACTGATACAGAGATATATACAAAGTCTCTTTTTGCTTCCACATTGAGAAAAAATACGTAACTTCTCTGTGTCGTAATTTTTTTTTTTAAACCTGTATTTCTTTATACTGTCTTACAGCATAAACTTATGTAGGTATATAGCATTGCTATTTAAAATAGATTGTTTCTTTTCCTTTGTAATTGTGGTTAATCTTTTGGGCAACTCTGTCAGTCATAGGGCTGGAAAAAAACAGCACAATCTTTTTGACTTTCTAAGGCAAAATGAATCAGTTTGTAACTGATATTTTTTTTGTTGTTTGGTAACTTAGAGAAGTGCTGTTCATTTTTTACACAGGTTGACAAGTATTCAAAATCCAATAAAGACAACTTAATTATTTGTTCAAAAGTGTGAAACGTCTTTTTAAGTTGAGGAAGTTATATACACCGTCAGGTTTTACTATTTTCTATAATGATGCCACGATGCAATGAAGACCCATGAAATGTAGGAATTAGGGAATGCCTATAGGTCTCTTCTGACATCTTACAGTTTAGCATTAATCAACAGTTCAATTTCAATAGATAATATGCAGCATTGCATTTCATGATCAAATAGGCTTTTACTGAACTCTGTAGAAACAGCACTGATACATGAGATGAAAGACAAATAAGTGGATACAGAGATGTGAGATATGAAAGACAAATACAGGTAACGGAGGTATGTAGAGTATCACTGAAGCATCTTATTTCCTTTCCCATTCCTCTACTAGGCCTGAGCATAGCAAACTCAAGAAGATATGGGTATGCTGAGTTAGACACACAAACATGGAAGAAAGCTGGAATTCATGTATAATGTTGAGCATATTATTCCATTATCTTCACAAATTCTCTTTCCAGTTGTTCAGATTTAAAATAAAATCTTCTTTTTCTCTTTGAATTCTATGTATGCAGGATTTTATGCAGACCTGGTTGTGTAATTGTTTTTTTGTGAAATAGCAAAATGACTTAGAGCTTCCGTCACTGTGAATGCCTTGTGAAATAATAATTATTCCCCAGTATAGCTATTTTGAAGACATTAAACAGCATTTTGAGGACTGTATTAGCTTTTTTTTGGATGGACAAATCAAAACATAGGGTTTAATTCCTCTAATTCTGTTTTACTGGCAAATAAATGTTGTATTGGTGTGATAATTTTGCAACGTGATAATGAAAATATTGTTTTGGGAAACAGTTGAACTACGGTCTAGGTCCACTTTAGGTACAGTAGCTCGATGGAAAAAAAAAGTAGGTCTGTGCCCTGATACCCTATGTAAAGAAATGTCTGTGAGTTCCTACAGATGGTCATTTTTGGGAACAAGGAGAAAGAAGGGGAAAGTCAAAGACAACAAAGAATGGGATAAATCTTTTTACTTAGATACTCTGTAGTCAGAATCTCATGACCTCAAATATTGAAAAGCAGAAAGGGTGACCCTGTGTTTTCAGCTCTTCTATGTGATTCTATTCAACCCTTCTCCTTCACATTTTAGTTATTGTATCACCATTAGTTCTCCTTGGACTTCCACCTTCGTCTATCTAATAAGGAGTTTATCAACTTAAAGCTTAAATTTACTGTATCCTGATGTTTCTGTTTTAATGACAGGTTGAGTCTTCCTTACGATTGTTGAGGTAATTACCTACTATCTATTTGAAAATATTTTCTTACAGCCCTTCTCCCAATTATGTTTTGCTATAAACTTCCAGATAAGCAAATGTTCTGTAATATAAGGAAAATTGTTTAGACTTTTCTTATATGACCATAATGTTATTGGCAGGATTAATCAGTTATACAAGGCAGGACAAAATATAAAGGTGTATTTTTATTGAATATCTCCTGTATGAATAAATTGTGCTTAATGAAAGCAGTTTTGTTAGAAGATGGAAATAAGTAGTTGAGAAAGACAAAGAATAGAAAGCAGATGCATATTCTGAAAAACAATACAACTTTTCACTAAAATAGACAGAAATTATTGGTTATTTAAAATGTCAAATGTAAAAAGATTCTATCAAAGATAGTAGCAGTAGGTTGTGAGTTTTTCTGTAGCATAATAACCTGTTATTGTTCAAAGCTATATCTTACAAATAAGCTTATTTTTAATACAAATTGTATTACAATGCAGCAAAAGATGTCATCACATAAGGGAATCTCTGCATGTGACGGCAGGGTATTACAGAGAGTTTTCTATGAGTTTGAATAGATGGTTGACTACATCTTGCTGTTTCTGTTTGGGTTGTAAGTGGGTTAGGTGGGGAGGGACTATCTGCTATTTTCCTATTTGATCTACAAAAGACATGCTTATTGTTATAGCTAATACCTCCTGAACAAGTTATTCCTATTCTGTGTGTTATTCATGAGCTGTGCAAGCTTTTCTGTAAGACTATCAGCTGGATGATCGATGTCTGAGAATAATGAACAATCAAATACAGAGTCTTCATTAATCTTGAAGGCCTTAATTTCTAGGATTAGCCTATTTTCCCAAAGTCGTTACAGTAGATGACTATAAATAGTAAGGTTGACCCCTTCCAGCAATAACAGGAGAAGTTTTTTCACTGGAAGTCTCTTACATCTTACAATAAGATTTGCTATGCACATTATTTAAATTTTACATGGTATCAGGACTGGTAACTTATCCCCAAAAGCAAGTATTCAGAGAAGAAATTCTTTATGTGCTTTTAAAAGGGAATGACCATCAAAAGAGAAGAGCTCCTCTTGTATAGACTTCCAGAATACCCTTCTGTGGGTCTGAAACTAGCTACAATACATTGAATGTCTTAGCCTGAAAGAAATTACTGCAACTGTTTTGAGGCATTGTATGTAAATGTATGGAATGGTTTAGATATTTTTTATTGCATCTAGCAAAGTTTAAAAGAGGCCTTGGCTTTTCAAGGTGGAGAGGGCCCTGTTGTTTGGTTCTTCTAACATGCAGATAGCTATGTATTCAGTAGATCTTTCAAAAAAAGTATTGAAATTTCAAGAGTACTGAGGAGAGGACATGAAAAAAGATTTGAAGAAAAGATTTTTATTTCCTTGGACTACTGAAGGAAGTTGGCTTGGTGAGGATAACTTCTCACTGATAGATAGAGCAAGCCTCTAACAGAACTTTGTAGGTGAGAAGGCCGCTCATTTGGTTGCAGCTCTGGTTGTCAGAATCTCACATGTGATCTGTTAGATAACTTTTCTGCCTTGGAAAGCTTATTCCATTTTGTTAAAGCTAAATTGTGTCTATCAGGGCTGTGCAACTGGAGAGAATGAAGAAAATAATTCCCTTTTATATTCATTTTTTCCCTACCTTAGGAAAAGGTTGACAATATACCAAGTAACTATTTCTATTTGCAGGTAATGATGATCATTTCCACTGGAGTATATGCTATGTGCTTTTTTTTAGATGGATATCAGCAATGATACATTCAATACAAACTTGCCTAAATGCATTCTATGGTCCTGATGGTTTCCATCTCTGTATTTTAGTGTTGTGACTTTTGTTTTTGGAGTAATTTGTGCTTTAAGATAGGGTGCAGTTGTTCTAGTTGTGAAATAGAAGCTAGGTTTCATGGGTTTTGCTTCCAT
Organism: Aquila spilogaster; assembly: GCA_024606505.1. Classification (NCBI taxonomy): domain Eukaryota; kingdom Metazoa; phylum Chordata; class Aves; order Accipitriformes; family Accipitridae; genus Aquila; species Aquila spilogaster. The sequence continues at coordinate 77,010 of JANHGO010001743.1, forward strand.
CAGGAACCAGGGCTTCAACCTTTATTTTCTTCAGAAAGGTCTTTATGAAGGATTTAACACTTCTACCTCAGGCATTGTCTGATTGGGCTGTTAGCAAAACAGAACTTCTTGCTGTCTTAAAAAGTCTACCCGAATGATGGCTTTTATGTTGAATGAGTGCTGAATTCAAATCACAGGTGTCTGTCTGACCAGTCTATTTCCCTTTCTCTATTGGTAAGGCTATAAAATTATGGAAACTCTGACAGCTATGCACAGTTCTTCAGCCTTAAAATGTTAAAGAAGCTACATGAATGGATGAACAAGTGTATTTTCTGCTGTTTAGTTTTTGCTTAAAGCCTTAAGTTTAAGGTTTGTCACAGTACCTCATGAAGAAATATTCTGCATTTTATAGGATATATTTTGCATTTAACTTTGTATACAATGAATCTCAGATTTATACAGCCCAAAGTTAATGTAATGTGTCCTCTATGTAAATAATGAGCTATTGGTATTAAAATTACTTGTTTTGTTTTCAAAATATAGAACTAGTATTATTCTGAGTACTTTACTATGGTATAGGTACTGTTTTGTTTCAATTTGAGATAGGATAGAAATTGATTTTAAGGATTTTACATACTGAAATTTAGCATAGGGTGATATCACTGCATTTAAAGCGTCTGTGAAGAAACACCTTCCTGCTTAAGATCAGACCTCTGAACAGACTTGCAACACAGCGTCTCCTTTGTTTGTCACTGATAGCTAAACCCTATATGCATTCTGTTGCTGAATATTTGCAACACCTTCAGGATCGAAGAAATGCTGCCAATGAGACTAGTTGTGAGAAAATTTGACCTACTTTTATATTTGGCTTTACTTTGCCTGCCAGAACCAGGTAGATCTGTTCTACAGGTCTTCACTGCAGATGTCCAGTCCAACACTGAGATAAGGGAGCACTGTCATGGCAAAGCAAGCAAAAGGCAGTATTGCAAGTAGTTAGAGGTTAAACATTTTTCTGGTCTCTCCCTTTCTCAGAGGTGCAAGGGAGTTTGCTGGCAGAAGGACTGTGGAGGTTGCAAATGTGGTTTCCGAGTGTATTTTGTTTTCCATCCTTTTTCTGCTGCTAGTTCTTAGCTCTACAACACCCGAATAAGGGATCCATTTGCTTTCTGTGCTTGGTTTAAACAACTTTTAATTGTTCATGACATAAGATTATTGCAGATTCCATTCTTCCACATAAATGAGATGTAATTGGCTAAACATTTGATTTTTTCAAACCTACATTTTTGCTTTAGGGGCTGTGATAAAGTTTTCCTTATGTAGTACGTCACTGAAACAATGTATTAGTAAACTATTTGTCAAATAGTAGAGATCAATTCGTATCTTTTGTTAGCAAAAATTCTTGTGCTTCTACTTCTTTTCCCTTTGCCCTCCTCCTTACATTTAAAACACAAAGCTTTGTAATGGTTTAGTATTCCCACTTGCAATGTGTAAACTGAGATATGAAACTAGCTAGTTGTAAAAAGAAATGTACTTTAGAGGAAGAGAAAAACATCGGTGCCTTTCATACTTTTCATCTGAACAATCCTGGATGTTATGATCAAGTGAGCATACCTTGAAAATGCCAGTGAAGGCTGATTGTGAAGGGAGCTTAGATTTTTCTTGGTGGTGTTTATTGGTGTGGGGTTTTTTTTGGTAAATTTATTCGTTTTGTATAGATACATAACACTGATCAGGTGAACCACACCAAGAAGTCTTCCAAGCACTGCTATTGGAACTTCAGCTTTTTAAAGAAAGATGTTCTGAATTTGTTTTTGTTGACAAAAATGAAAGAATCAGAGCGGTTTAATAAGGTACCTAAATAATAGGCTTCTGAATTCTCCACATAAACTAGCTCCAATGAGAGATGGGTTTGGGTAGAGAAGAGGAGGATTTTTCTTTGAATTGATACCTTCTATGCTCAGGTTCTCAAAAGTAGCTTTCCAACTTCTATTAAGCTGTTGCATGTTTTCAAGAAAACTTGAAGTAAATGGGTCTTATTCATTTGGCCATGTATCAAGAAAAAACCGCTGAAGATAGCCTTATTGTTGGTTCTTCAGTGGATAAGCACAGAGTCCCATCTTGAAAATGTGAGTTGAAGAAAATACGTCAGTATGCCTGTATATTAAAGTTTCCATAACCCAAGAACATCGATGGAAGGCTTCAACAATATGGTATAGACTCTGAGGGTTGCAGATTCCATCTCACCCCAATATCCCTGAACAGGAGTGCGTTCGGCTTTCTTGAGAAATCCAGGTTTCTTACTACATCATTATCATAGAAAGAGTCTTTATTGTAAGAAGGGGTAATGTTGAAATTACAAGAACTGCTCTGAAAGTAATGCCTCCTATGTTGGCCCACTACATCAGAGATACATGTTGGTGGTATGACAGTAAGGGCTGAATTCCCATCAATATTCCATTATATTTTGTTGCCGTGTGACAGATGGCAACAGAAGGGCAGTCTGGCAAAATGGTATCTGACATGGAAGTGTGAATGAAGCCAAAGTGTGTCTCTGAATCCCTCCTTGCAGAAAAAATGGCACCCATTGACATTCATTGATGCTTGCTGAACATTTATGGGGATCAAACCGTGGATGTGAGCACAGTGAAGCAGTGGGTGGTGCACTTCAGCAGAGGTGACAGTGATGTGAAAGACAAGCCACATTCTGGACGGCCATGCTGTCACACCATGAAATGAAGAATGTCTTGATCAGCTCATTAATGTAAATCCATGGATTACAACAAGGAAACTGTGTATAGTGATGTGCACTTTTGGGATAGGAAAGGGGTATTCTTTTTGGATTTCCCAGAACCTGAACAAACCATCAGCTCTGATTGCTATGTCATGAAGCTATGCTTAAGGCTTAAACTTTCAGAATCAAGCCAAAGACAACTTTGCTCTTGCAACACAATAACACCAGGCCCCATACCAGTTGAAAGACCATGGGGCACATTTCCATTCTTGTCTGGACTGTCCTACAGCATCCACAATGTAGCCCAGATTTGGTGCCTTCTGACTTCCATCTGTTCAGGCCAGTGAAAGGTGGACTACATTAGCAACATTTTCCTAGAAACAATGCTGTCATAGCAGCTGTGAAACAGTCCCTTCTGCTGGTGCAAATTTTTACAAGTGCAGTATGCAGGCTCTTGTTCATCACCGGTGGAAATGCAGAGCTGATGGTGGTGACTATGTTGAAAAATAGTGTTTTGTAGCTGAGAATTTGCTATTTATTTGCTGGAAATAAATAGGAGGCATTACTTTCAGTGTGACTTACGAACGTAGTAAATAGCAGTAAGGTGAGAGACAACATTCAAAAGCTGTTGGTATTTATGGAAGTCATCAGTTGCTCAGAAAGCTGAAGCCTCCATTGTGGCAGCTTTAACTCATGTGCTGTTCTATTCAATAACATTTAAATACTTCATAGTTTGAAAGCCATAATTACATCACCACTTTAGCAGTAACATGAAGTTGTATCCCTCAGTTAGAGTTGGAAAGTCACCAAAAGAGTGGTCTGTGATGCGTGAGAGATTTGGAGTTTGGAGGCTGGCCACTAGTGTCCTGATCTCATCATCCTTGCCTTTGTTCAGAGCTTTAAATGAAAAGGTCACACCATTTTTTCTTTCATTAGTTTCCTCCTCCCCTTCTGAATTATTAATGGCACTGAAGGAGTCTCTGGCTCTTATTGTGTATTGGATACTTCAGTGACTAAACTCTGCACAAGACTAGTGGAAACTTGAGTTGGCTAGTACAAATTAAGGAAAAGAAAATGAAACTTGCTTATACTTCTTCCTGTATTAAATACTTATGTAAGTGATTTAAAGCCAGTTCACCAGTCTTTTGCAGTGCTTACAATTCATTATGATTCATGAATACTTAACCCCTGGCACTGTGCTGCCTAATGGCTTTGTACCTAAAACAGCATTTTAATTTTATTTTTATTTTTTACCTTGAGCTTATTTTTAGTAGCCAAATGTTTAATGAAAAAACAGTAAACAGTTTAAAGCTTCTACAGATTGTTCTCTGTCTCTAAAAGATCCCATTTTAATGTGGAATATATGCATTTTCTTTCTCCTCTGTCTACTTTTTTCTCATCCAATGACAGAAAGATTCCTAAGGCTACTTTCTCTTTAAGGGCACGCTGCTTACATAAATAGTTCTTTAAACCATCGTCTTGTTTTATAATATTAATTGTTGATCAGGAGACGGGAATTATTCCTTAGAAATGTGTTTTCCTGATTGTGCATGCCTTGTTACTATTTCAATTATGCAGATTCTTGATGCTGTGGAAATTTGTGCTTGATGACGCCAAGGCAGCTGCACGTTGTTAGCATTGTAGGCTGTCAGATGATCATG